>CM042012.1:4447500-4595000 GCA_023525715.1 Cichorium intybus | reverse complement strand
ATTTATGCATCATTGTTTTGAACGATAAAGTTCATTCCAAATTAACATTACTTGATCATTTAATCTCTTGGGAAAAAAGAGAGAGGAGACAATCGCTTGAATAGACAAGGCTTTAAATGTAAACTGTTTTCATTAAATATTTTTATCGTTTTGTAGAGAGAATTTTATTTACGTTCTTACTAAACCTATATAATTACTTATATATCTTTATAAAATTTGAAATTATATATATATATATATATATATATATATATATATATATATATATATATATATCCTTACAAACCCTAAAAAATCACATATATACCTAAAATATTAATTTAATAATAATAAATCATTTTAAAAATTAAAAACTATTTTTATAGTTTTAAGAACTAATTAAATTGTGACATTATCATACTACTCTTTTCCAAATTTCCCAAACATATCAATCGTTACAATTTCTTATCATTCGATATGGAATATATGATCATACACAAATCTGTCGTGATCAGTTGTTTAAGCATAAAGAAGTTATCGACTATGGAAGGATTCTATAGGGGTATGTTAGTAACTTATTTATAATCTAATTTAAAAACTATTTTTTAAAGATTGATTATTATTAAAGTAATCTTTGGGGTATATATGTGATTTTTTAGGTTTTGTAAGGATATATGTAATTTCAAGTTTTATAATAATGTATACGTAATTATAGAGGTTTGTAAGGACATAAACAAAATTCTTCCATATTTTTAAGACTATTGTATAAGTGCTTTTAATATTATTTTCACCAGACGAATATCCACACGTTGCGTAGAATAAAATTACGTAGTTAAATTTTTTTTACCTATATATACTAAAAATAAGAATATTATTGACATTAACAATAAAATAATAACTCTTATACTAAGCTGATGTATAATTATTTTAATAATTTTTAACCATATTAATAAATATACATCTATAAAAATCATATCATTAATAGCCTCTACTCGCGGTTTGCATGTAAATAAAACTAAACATCGTTTTCAATTTAGTATCACAAGTTAACATTATGATTTATTAATTAAATATTATTTATATGTTTTCTTTTTAATTTCAATCATGATGATTAATTGAAATATGAACCATTCTTTGTAAGTTAACATAATATAAATTTTTTGTTAATTAATTAAAAACTACGTATTTGAAAAAATTTGAATTATAATAAAAATAATTTTTTGATATTTTTATTTAATTTCACTTGTCCTTATGTATTTATAGTATTTAAACTTTTTAACTATTTTGAAAGATAATCTTTGAATATATTTTTCATTTTGTTTAATATTTTGACTTATGTTTTGGATTTAACATAATATTTAAATTAACAAATTAAGTGTATTATAATAACCATTTAAAAATCTATCATTTATAAGATAATATTGTACATTTAGTAAAATATTTAAACTAATAGATTGATTATATTAAGTTGAAAATTGAAAGGTCATGGAGGTTTCTAATGCATATAGTGAGAGAAAAAATACTTCCTTTATATGATAACCACTTATTTGAAAAACTTTAAATTATAATAAAAAATAATTTTTGATAATATTTAAGTAATTTAACTTGTCCTTCTATATTTATAATATTTAAACTTGTTTTAACTATTTTGAAAAACAGCATTGAAATATATTTTTTAAGTTGATTTGATAATTTGATGTATGTTTTGGATTTAACATAATATTTAAACTAACAAATTAAGTGTATTATAATAACCATGTAAAAAATCTATCATTAATAAGATAATATTGTACGTTTAATAACATATTTAAATTAATAGATTGATTATATTGAGTTGGAAATTAAAATATCATAGAGGTTTCAAACGCATATGGTGAGAGGAAAAATGTTTTCTTTATAAGATACGAGATTAAGAACCTCGCGGGGTACCTTTTATCAAATCCAACCACGGTGAATAATCTATGAACCAAAACTAATAAGATATGGGATTACATTGAAATGCCTAAATGTGTTGATAAGATGAAATCTAAAAGCTGACATTGGGTTATTCTAGTTGAATACAATTACCATATATGTAACTAATATTTGTAGCTGAATGCAACTATTATAGTTGAGCTTTAGAACTGGGGTTATAGCTAAATGCAACTTCTATAAGCTGAATTAAAGGGTTATAGCTGAATGTAACTCTTATAAGTTGAATTTAACGATTGTAGCTGAATACAACCAATAAAGCTGAAATATACAGTTGTAGCTAAATGAAACAGAATAAACATGTATAACTAAATGTAATTGTAATATATAGTCATAGCTGAATAAGACTACCCCATTTATAGACGATTTTAAAGTTTGAATCAATTGTAGGAGTTTATTATTATATTCGTGTAATGTCATAGCAGTTGCATATTACATATTTTGATTACTCACTAAGCTAGTGCAGCTTACCAATTGTTGATTTTTGTGCTTCCAGGACCCAGTGACCCAAGTAGGGGTAAAGTTGTAGCCGAGGGATTGCCGACTTGTCAGGGCATGTGGTATCCACTTTTCTTGAAAATGTTGTAACCTGGCTCGATCTTGGGTGTTACCATAATGTATATTCTTTTGATAACATCTTGTAAACCAATATTTAATTACATTATACACCACTTCATATTTTGTGGGAAAAAATTGAGTGTACTTATGTTAAATAATTGGGTGTTACATAATCAAAAAAATGAGCCAGGGCGTATGATCATTTAATTCTCGACGTTGATGATAACTTTGAAATAGTGAATTATCATCCGCATTTTTTAGTTGAGGATGACACATGGAAAAAGATGTGCAAAGTAAGCATGTTAATCAATTATTGTCATTTTATTATATTTTTGTTTACTTTTTATATTATATTACATATATTTTTTACTTTTACATTACCATGACACTCGTATATGGAGAAAGAAGTTCGTGGCCATGAGGGCCAACCATATAAGCAGTGATGGAACCGATATAGTATCCAGATATACACTCGAACTGATATGTTATGATGAGCATCGGATCAGGTTGGTAATTAAGCTATTCATATTTATAAATTTTTAGTAATTGTTTTTACTTTAACACAAATTACACAAAGTAATCTCAATTGATCTTTTACGTGTCTACATATTTTATACATATTCTATTACATGTATTATCAACAATTAAACACACGCAACACGTTACAACTAACATGTTAAGTAAAATTACTTGCATACCTCATAGCAACAAAATCTCGTCTCCTCATTAGTTGAACCTTGTGTACCGCGGTTCTCAAATCTTGAGTGTACTCGGCTACACTCACATATCTCAACTCTTAGCTCATGCACAACATATGCTCAAACTCTTTCTCATCATCAGTTAGAATTTTGCCTCAACCGGGATCTCATCTTAACATCTCATCATCATCGGGAAATTTGCCATCAACAAAATCTCATCTCATATTCAGTTAACATCTCATAATTAGCTGAATTTCTTTTCTTCTCGTTGGTTGATATCTCATATCAGCCAAAATCTCGTCTCATCATCCACTATTGATCCAACCGGCTCTTACTAATTTCTCAACTCATCCTTCATCTGACTCCATATCTGTATTTACACACAGAAAACAACAAATAATAATATAACAGAATAGTTATACTTAACTCATACACTAACATCTGCAGCCGTATCTTTTCCAAGCATGTGATAGGGGCTCTCTCTCTCTTCTCGGTTCAAGTCTAGGACTCTACACTCAAAGACCTAGTTCGCTTAAACCATGCTCTGATACCAACTTGTAACGTCCGGTTTCTCATACAAAGTACACCCAAAAATTTTCAAACAATTATACATTAAATGGGTATACTTGTACTCAAATCACGGATCAAGATGTTATCATCACAAGTAAATATACAAAAGGTCCTTACAAATTTTAACCGGCCATTACAAATAAATCAAAGACAGCTAAAGGACAGGCTCTAAGTTGTCCATCTCTCTTTATCACATGCCTTCCCCTATCACAGCTACAAATACCTGCAAAACAACACAACATTCAAGTGTAAGCTTATAAAGCTTAGTGAGAATTCTCAATCATACTCCACAATCTCTTTTAGTAAACTCTCTTCTCATTCTTCTTTTTGCTAGTCTCATTAGCAATATTCACTCTCTCTAAACTCTAAAACCTGCAAACATATTAGCTTTACAAACACCAGTTAATTAGTAGTAATATCAACTCAATAAATAAGTATCTCAACTGATACTACTCATAAACTCAATCCTACATACTCGTATGAACTCATTTCACTAGTAATTATGCTCAATTATAACTGTTATCATGGTTGTAGCAATCAAACTCAAAGACTCTTTAAGTCACTCACTCTAGCATATACTCTGATCTTATGCTCAAGTATAGTCTATAACTCGTCTCTTGTTATCCACAATTAACAGAACCACTTTAACTCTAAGCTATCGCAATATCAATACAACACACAGATATATGTACAACATATGTATTAACTCAATCTCTATGATTATCTCAGTCATTCAGTATATTCATTCAAACCAAGTACTCGTATATAACAGTGAATTCTAAACCTTGTTTAACTCATACAACTTAGTTATCTCAACCAATTAACATGTACCATAATTCAATTTAGATATAGTCAAACTATACATAATGAATTATAATTACTCACCTAATATCGGCTTGGTACGTGGAACTTCCAATTTACGCGTACCGGGCTTCTGTTCGTTAGACTTGGTTATATCACCATAGTCTAAATCAATTCTTCAACATCCACAATCATCTCAATATCATCTATCTCAAAGATGTATCAATCAAAAGAGGAAAAAAAGAGTATAAACGGTAAATATCAACTCAATATTTACCGAAACCCCCAATTCCGCGGTTCTACTCATTCAACCGTAGAAACTCGACAATACTCTCACCAATAACTCTAAAGGCATCCACTAACAATCTACTATCAACATATATAACAATATATAACGAAATCACGAAATCAAAGTTAGGGTTTCAAAAACCCCAAACCGAAGAAATCACTCACCTCGACGAATTAGGATGCAAGAACGCGTGTACGGGATTAGATTCGCATCACTCTATGTTTCCCCACGAATCTTCAGGTGTAATTTGACCCAAAATCGCCTCCTTGAGCTCTGAAAATCGCAACTTTCCGTTTTTGGTTCGAAATGGAGAAAATGTCATTTTTTCTGCACTTTTAAATGCACCTACAGGCGAAACCCGACCCGGGTTACAGAACCCGACCCGGGTTCATTTATGACTTTTTATTCTGTTTGTTCAGTAGCTACAACACGGTCCGGGTTTCAGAACACGACCCGGTTTCATTCCTTTTGGCATTTTTCAAACTCAAACTTCTCCCAAAAGGTCCTCTAACCACACTAACACATATAACAACTTAACTAATCTTAATTATACTAAGATTAGTACATAAAAGGGATTCCAATCTCTTCTCACTCATCAACAACTCAAAACTCGTAATAATCACAAGAATCGCTACACATTTACGCTAGCAACTCATAGCTAGAATGACACCGACTATAAGGTAATAACTCTACTTACCTTGTAAAGAATCTCAATTTAAAAATGGGTCTTACAAGTTCTCTCCTCCTTCAAAAGATTCCGTCCTCGGAATCTCTTAGAATAGGCACGGTCTATACAACCATCTCATTACCGCAATCACAGATCACCAACGGGGAGAAAAGAAATATATATCATTACACCTCATTTACTCATAATATAGCTAACGCCAGCTATCATTTTCATAAGATAACCTCTATAGCCATATTGACTATCATCAATGCTACGTAGGCAAGTACTCACTCTTTTAGAACACACCTTTCGTTTTAGTTTTGTCGACATCATAGTATCTCACCTTACTTCTCAAGTGGTACTCTAACCAATATCATGTAACGCCGGAAATGTATTTATTATATAATTATAATAAAAAGGGCAAAATGGTCATTTTACCTCAAAAGGGTAATTTGGTCTTTTGGACAGAAAAGGACTTGTTTGGTAATGATATTTTAAGTCTTGGACTTAAAATGTTATAAAAATGTGATTTTTGTCATAAGTTGTGTTATTAGTGGCAAATGTTTAAGAAATGCATCCTCAAGGACCAAATTGCAACTTTTGGAAGTATATAAGAGAATAGTTGTGCAGAATTTTGGGAGTTACGGGAACAACTTCTTGGCTGATTTTCTGCAGAGGATTGAAGTTCTTGAAGATTTGGAACTTGCAAGATTTGATTATAGCAATTTCAAGGGTAAATTTGGAAGTTGAAAGGTTAGTTCTTCAAGTTCTTGTTAGTTTTTCTTGGTGAGTTTTGTAGAACTCAAAAACTGCAATTACAGTCGTGATTGAGTGTTAAGATTGATGAAATACTTCCATTAAGTCATGTTGGTAAGAGCTTAAATCAACAAATTGGAAGTAAGTTGTTATAAATGATAAAATTGAAGATTTGGGGTTGTTAAAACTAAGAACCCTAATTCTTAATATGGACGATTGGGTGTGTTTTGATGGTTAAAAACCTTGTAAAAATGTAAGGTTTTAGCCTAGGAACAAACCCCAAACGATTAAGAACGAAATTAAGAACTTAAAGGACAAAACAGCAAGCTACAGTGCACAATTCGCGACTGGACAGGAAGACTGCACAGGCGCTGGGCGCGGTGCGCCCCTATCCAGGCGCGGCGCGCCTGTGGGCAGACCCTGGGCAGGAACTTTGAAATGCTATCTTTTGCGTTGCTTATCCGATTAAGCTCAAATTTGAACCGTAGGCGTATTATGGTCTGAAAAGTTTGGGAAAATTTTTAGATTGAGTTTCCGACCCCTCGGGGGCACTGTAGACCGATCCGAATGCCTCGGTGAATAGTAAAATTCATATAAAGTTAGTAAACGGAAAGTTTATTAACTAGGCATTGTTTATAACATTGTTTTATTGAACTCTAGTGTATTAGAGTTAATTGAAATGGGTATTAACCTATAATCATTTTGAAAATGAATGAATTATAGGTACGGGACAAGATTTCGCGAAAAACATTGAAAGGCAAGAACCGCTAAGAGCTAGTTGTAGCAAACCTTCAGGTGAGTAATCTCACTCGTATTTGATGTGATATATGATTGTTGAGCAGCTGCGGATTGAAAATAGTTTTGGGGACGAAAAATGACAGATAAGCTGTGAGTCAATCTAAATTAATGATATGACAAGACCAGATAAGCTGTGAGTCAATCTAAATTAATGATATGACAAGACCAGATAAGCCGTGAGTCTGTTATAGACAAGAACGGAGCTGTGAGTCAATGTATCTATATAAATAATATAGACAAGACCGGATAAAGCCGTGAGTCTAGGCAAGACCGGATAAGCCGTGAGCCATGGGTTATTTGATGTGCTAAACTTATACATAGGCAAGACCGGATAAGCCGTGAGCCAAGGCAATAGCGGGCTAACCCGTGAGCCATGTTTGATTTTGTATTGTATGATAATACATATGTGACTTTGTATGGAGAATTTTATTCTTGTACATATTGTTATTGATTTGATTACTCATTGGGCTTTATAGCTCACCGTTTATTTGATATGTCCCTGCAGGTGAGCGTGACCCTGCGAAGGGAAAGGACAAAGTCCGTGACTGAGGACTTAGGATTGAAGTAGCAACCCGGCTTGAAGAATGTATAATATCATGTATTATACTTTGTGATACTCTTGTACTCGTATTGTATTAACTAAAACCCCATACTTATGTTTTATTTGTGAAATGTTTGGTTTGAAAAACAAAAATTTTTGGGGTGTTTTTGGTTAATAAGTCGGGTGTTACAAGTTGGTATCAGAGCCGTGTTTTAAGTGAACTAGGTGTCTTAGATTAGATCCCTGGACTTAAACCTTGAGAGAAGCACAGATAATTGGACTGTTATATATGTATAGGTTGTTACTATATATGTAATCTAATGGTTTGTTGAAATCTTGAAGTATGAGAAATACACGAAGCAATCCTACTGGTGTGAATTCGCGTGGAACTGCAAGAAGTGGACCAGCTAGGTCACGTGGAACTGCAAGAAGTGGACCAGCTAGGTCACGCGGCTCTGTTGGGCGAAGAGCACCAGCAAGGGAACCGGTGGGACAAAATCCACCTGATATACGAGCCATCGTGGAAGAAGTGGTTAGGCAGATGATGCCTGTACTATCGAACAATCCCAACCCGAGTGGCAATCCCAACCCAAGTGCAAATCCGGATCCTACTGAAGAGGCTGCAAAAAGTGTTCATGATAGGCAGCCAGAAAATGAAAGCCAGGGAGAAAGTCGAGCCCGGGCAGTAAAAGAAACTCCAGGTGGGGAAGCCTCTGTTGGAAATCATGGTTCATGTAATTAGTTTCAAAAACATGAGTTTGCAACGGAAGCATAAAATCATGAACACAAATTCCATTTTCAAGAGGATCATGCTACATGCATGTAGAGATAAGATGAAAAACAAACATAGTTTAAGTTCAAGATCATAACCTTTGTTCTTGGGTTTGGTTTGGATGATTTTGATAGCTAGGAATCAAATTAGAATCCCTCTATAGTTGATCCACCACAAGCTTGAACACCCTTGAATGCTAGTTCCACAACTTGCAAAATATGACTCCTTTTCTTATGAAACCAAAAACCAATTTTTGCTAAGAACTTAAGGAGAGTTTTTGGCTGATTTTTGAAGCAAGAATAATCACACAAACCCTCTCAAAACCGTCCACCATATATCCCACCAAGGCAAGAGAAAAGCACATGCAACTAGCTTAAAAGAAAGATCCATTTGATTTCTATAATCAAAAGCTAGAAGACACAAGGCATCTTCCTTTTCTTTTAAGTTCTTAATGCATTCTTTTCCTTCCAATATGGCTAGTTATATGATGACTAATGAAGTGCTAGTGGGTTGTTATTATTTATAAAACTTAGATAATTATAAGTTTATAAATAATACATCTTCTCATTTCTTTAATGGAATAACATTTAACCCATAATCAAATATATAAATAAACCATCTAAATATACAATCTTAATTGTATAATTATATATATATATACATATATATATATATATATATATATATATATATATATATATATATATATATATATATATTATTTAATTTACTAATTAAATTAAATAAAAGGCTTACTTATAAATCAATTAAATCGTTTAACAATTTAAACAATTTAATTGTTACTTAATTAATTCATCACATATGAATTACTAATCAACCTTTAATTTTTTTAGTTATTATTATTTACCTCAAATAATAATAACCTACAAGATTAAATTGCAAGTTTAGTATCATTTGATGTTAAATCAAATTTAACGTTCTAAATGATCAATTGGTGTCAAACTTGTTGTTGGTGTGACCCTATATGATCATGTATTATTAGTAATATCATTTTATGATCATCCTTGGGCATATAGAACTAACAATCTCCCACTTGCACAAGGTTGCATCATAGGATGATATCGACAGTGGTAAACGTCTAGCAACATTTCACTGCCCCCAATAACACATGACATTGTGCCATTCAACAACATTCAATTCTTCAGAAAACACGAGGCTCTAATTGATGTATAAGGTTATCTATCAATTATCCCTTTGTCACAGACATCATGTTGAACATGAGACATGGATCTTAATCATTCTCATTTTATGTTCAACTTTCAAACAGGCGCCTTAGATGTCTAACTCTCAACACATAAGAGGAACAAATCCCGTCTTGACTACATACGCCCCTCATATAGTTAGTACTATGCATGAGTATGGCCTTTATGGTTGTCTGTATTTCAAGAACAACAGTAAACCATATCAAAGCATAGTACACTCTACACTTGAGTCCCAAATATGTATCTCAGGTCAAAGGATACAATGATAATACCTTTATTCAAGAATCACTTATGATGATGATCCATGGAGTGATCTTGAAACGGGTCAAGTCCAATACTTGTTCACTGACAAGTACCTATGAATTTGGTTGCAACCTTTTGCTACTTTTACCCATAAAAGTCAACCAATCCAATTCATATTAGTCTTACTTCATAATTGCTCCCACAACTATGATCGACTATGGACGTTTAGAATAACTAAATTATTCAAGGATTAAACATGCTAATAAAACACAATAATTATGAATGAAACATCACGTCACATATATTACATAATTCTTGTCGTTTACATAAGTTCATATTCATAAAACATTAAACACAAATCAAATCCATTCATTAGAAAAACGGAGTCCTATACCCTTAGCATGACTTTCATGCTTAGTTTGGGGTAAAGGTTTCGTGAATGGGTCTGCCAAATTTTGATCTGTATGAACCTTGTGAATACTAATTTCACCATTCTTAACTTCATGTCTAATGTAGTTATACCTTCGGTGAATGTGTTTGGTTTTTTGATGCAATCTAGGTTCCTTTGCTTGAGCTATAGCACCTAGATTGTCACAGAAGATTTCTATAGGGTCCCGAATGGAAGGAACAACCCCTAGATCTTCTATGAACTTTCTCATCCAGACAGCTTCTTGAGCAGCTTCTGAAGCAGCAACATATTCTGATTCTGTAGTGGATTGTGCAATCACTTCTTGTTTGGAACTCTTCCAAGACACGGCTCCTCCATTTAAAATAAAGACATACCCAGATTGAGATTTCGAATCATCCCTATCTGTTTGGAAACTTGCGTCAGTGTAACCCTTTACCTTTAAGCTTTCTTCCAAACCGCCGTAAACTAAGAACATATCTTTAGTTCTTCTCAAGTACTTAAGAATGTTCTTTACAGCAGTCCAGTGGGCTTCGCCTGGGTTCTGTTGATACCTACTAGTCATACTTAAGGCACATGAGACGTCGGGCCTAGTGCATAACATGGCATACATGATGGACCCAATTTCCGAAGCATATGGGACATGTTTCATCCTTTCAAGTTCAGTCCTAGAGTTTGGGCACTGAGACTTGCTTAGGATGGTGCCATGAGGCATTGGCAAGAATCCTCTTTTGGAGTCTTGCATCTTGAACCTTTTCAAGATTTTATCAATATATACACTTTGGCTAAGACCAATAAGTCTCTTAGATCTATCTCTATAGATCTTTATGCCTAATACATAAGCAGCTTCCCCTAGATCCTTCATTGAGAAACAACTCTCAAGGAACGCTTTGACACCTTTTAAAGTTGGGATGTCATTTCCAAATAAAAGTATGTCATCTACATACAATACTAGGATTATGACAATGCTCCCACTAGCTTTCTTGTAAACACAGGAGTCATCCTCATTTTTGATGAATCCAAAACTCGTAATCTTTTCATCAAAACGGATGTTCCATGTTCGAGACGCTTGCTTTAATCCATAGATAGATCTTTTAAGCTTGCACACTTTGTTTGGATGCTTGGGATCGACAAAACCTTCAGGTTGTTCCATATAGACATCTTCCAATAAGTATCCATTAAGGAAAGCGGTCTTGACATCCATTTGCCATATCTCATAATCATAGTATGCGGCTATGGCAAAAAGTATCATAATCGACTTGATCATTGCCACTGGAGAAAAGGTCTCATCATAGTCAATACCATGAGTCTGTGAGTATCCTTTAGCGACAAGTCTAGCCTTAAAAGTGTGAACATTTCCATCCACGTCGATTTTCTTCTTGAAAACCCATTTGTTCCCAACAGTCTTACAATTGGTGGGAAGATTAACCAAGTTCCAAACTTGATTATCGTGCATGGATTGCATCTCAGTGTTCATGGCCTCAAGCCATTTATCAGATTCAGGATCTGATATTGCACTCTGATAGTTGACGGGTTCATCAGAATCTATCGTATAACATTCCTCTTCCATCAAAAGGTAACCATACCTTTCTGGTTCAATTCGAACCCTACCAGATTTGCGAACACCTTGTGTTACAATTTGTTCCTGATCAACCGTTTGTTCAGGTTCAACAATTTCTTGTTGAATGCTAGATTCAACTTCTTGTGTATCAGGTTGTGGTTCCTGAAGTTCCTCAAGTTCCACAAACCTCCCACTAGCCTCTTCCGTCAGAAACTTGTTTTCTAGGAATTCAGCTTTTCGAGAAATAAATATCTTATTCTCGATGGGATTGTAGAAATAGTATCCAAGACAATCTTTCGGATACCCTACAAAGATACATTTAGTTGAACGGGGTTCTAATTTGTTTGAAGCTTCTTGTCTAACATAAGCTTCACAACCCCATACTTTTAGATAGGATAAAGATGGAACCCTTCCATGCCATATCTCATAAGGTGTTTTATCTACCTTCTTAGTAGGTGCCATGTTTAGGAGACGAGCAGCTGTTTGTATAGCATAACCCCAAAATGATAAAGGTAGAGTACTTTTACTCATCATGGATCGAACCATATCCAATAGTGTTCGGTTCCGCCTCTCAGACACACCATTATGTTGTGGTGTTCCAGGTGGAGTAAGTTGTGAAACAATTCCACAAGTCTTAAGATGATCCATAAAGTTTGTACTTAAGTACTCACCTCCTCTATCAGAACGAAGAACTTTAATTGTTTTGTTGAGTTGATTTTCCACTTCACTTTGAAACGTTTTGAACATTTCAAACGCCTCATGCTTATGTTTAATTAAATAAACATATCCAAAACGACTAAAGTCGTCAATGAAGGTGATGAAATATCTTTCACCATATCTAGTCATTGGCTTGAAAGGACCACATACATCCGTATGTATGATTCCTAACAAGTCCTTTGCTCTCTCATTGGTTCCAGAGAAAGGAGCTTTAGTCATCTTGCCATGTAAACAAGATTCACATATATCAAATGAGTCATTCTCATTTGCCTTCAAAAGTCCACTCTTTTGAAGTTGGGATATGCGATTCTTGTTTATATGTCCAAGGCGACAATGCCATAGATAGGTTTGACTCAAATCAAATTTGGGTTTCTTGGTGAAAGTGTGGTATAAAGAGCCATTGTTAGTCTTTTCATCAAGGTTTACTTCATAAATTCCATTTAAAGGCCTAGCCTCAAAATAGAATACATTATTTTTGAAAACACAAATATCATCATTATTAAAGGAAAGATCAAATCCACATTGTCTTAATTTAGCAACCGAAATAATATTCCTAGTCAAGCTAGGAACATAGTAAACATTCAACAATGTCATACACAAACCATTAGGTAGTAATAAATTAAAACTTCCAATTGAATCCACCGCAACCCTTGCATTGTTTCCAACCCGAAGTACTACCTCATTTGCCTTCAGTTGCCTACTCCTTTTGAACCCCTGCAACATATTACATATGTGAGTTCCACAACCAGTATCAAATACCCATGTGTTAGGAGATAAATTATAAAGTTCTAGGTCTATCACATAGATACCTGAAGTGCCTTCACCGGCCTTCTTTTTCTTCAACTCCGCAAGATAAGTAGGGCAATTTCTCTTCCAATGCCCAGCTTTGCCACATTCAAAGCATGTTTCATCTTTGGCAACCTTTGCCTTCTTCTTGGGCGGATGGGAAGGTTGGACAACTTTCTTGCCCTTACCTTTGAAAGCTTTTGCTTTCCCTTTGCCCTTGGAGTTGGTGGGGTGTTCTGGTCTAGTTCTCTTTGTTCCACCTTCCTTGATCATGAGAACTTGAGTGGTTTTCTTAGGCAGATTCTTTTCCCCGGTAATTAGCATCCCATGTAATTCCGGGATAGTCTTGTTTAAACCATTCATGTTAAAATTCATGACAAAAGGATCAAAGGACTTTGTCAAGGAGTTAAGGATCATATCCGTTGCTAGCTCTTCGGGCATCACAACTCCAAGACGTGCCAAATGATCAATGTGACTCTTCATTTTGAGCACATAAGAACTTACCGACTGCCCATCCTCCATCTTGCAAGCATGGAAAGCCCGAACAGTTTCGAACCTTTCCGTTCTTGCAAGTTGTTGGAACATTTCCTTTAGTTGATGAATCATGTCATATGCTGAATGATTCTCCAAATCCTTCTGAAGGTCAGGAATCATGGTTGCCAACATAAGGCATGATGCATCGATGGAATCATCCATCTTTTTAAGCCATGCATCGTGTGCGGGCTTAGGAATGGCAGGGGGCTCTTCTGGAAGTGGTTCATTGAGAACATATTCTTTCTTTTCTTGTTTGAGAACAATTCTCACACTACGGTGCCAATCCAAGAAGTTGGTATGGTTAAGTTTTTCTCCTTCAAGGAGAGACCGTAGTGAGGTTTTGTTAGGAGCCGAGTGTGTGTTGTTTGGTGCCATCTACAAAATTTTAACAAGGTTCTATTTAGTAAATTATGATATTAAGTCCTTAATAATTAATACCCTTTCTTGTTTCATAAACTTTAATTAATTAAGGTCTAGAATCCAAGTTGCATTACGAATAAGTGGTTAGGTATCATTTATCCCACCTATTCGAATCAACAAGGTAGGTAACGGTTTACCAATTATATCCAAATATAATTTCTAGAGTTATGGGATCCCATTATAACATTTATAAGTTTGGCATGTTTGATCCCATCTATGCCTTGGATTTCTAATGCTTAGGTGACCTTTATCACAAGAGATTTCCAAACGAATCATCCTACTTAAACGGACGTGTAGTTTTGACAACTATTAATGGTTAGGTGTCCTTTATCCCATCAATATTGCAAAACTACTTCTTGTATCACAAGAAGACTCCAAGTGGTTAGGTACCCTTTATCCCACAAGGAAATACAAGTGATACATGAGTGTCTTTAAGAAGGACGGCATAGATTCGTATTTCATAAGGGATTTGAATGTTTTACAATTCTAATTTTTGAAAAACATATGGTATCATGTATATTGCATGCATCCAATAAACATGGTACCATTAAATCTTGTTTAGTTAATTGGTTCCTTAATCATAAAATCTCCATTTTATTGATTCTTTGTTTGTGGTCAAGATAACAATTAATATCCTATATTAAGTTTGAGTTTGATCACATATATATTAGAACCAATTTATTATCCTAAATAATTACCATTATTACTTAGGGTTGGAGTTTGTAAGAGTTTATAAAATCTCCATTTTATTTCTTCTTTCAATCATTTTCAAAACTTGACTTAATAGGTTTTAAACAAAACCCATTTTAATAAAACCCATTTTTCACATCTTATGTTTTAATTGTCAACTTTTGAAAATACAAACTCCTTGATGATTATGTTTAATTATCTAGGTTGTCTAGCATGCAAAATCTTATTTTCATCCACAACATAACATAATAAAACATTCAAACATCACAAGCATGCATGGGTGCATAAACACAAGCCAACTAGTTTGATATTTCATGTGAGCCACACATGAAATATCAAGTCCAAACCTAGGGACAAAAAGGTGACAAAAACTCAACCAAATGATCTCCGATTTGGCTACAATTTTGCCAAGCTTCTTATATCACCAAATGATACTTGAACCACCATTTCTTGACACCATTGAGTGACATGTGATTTTTCTATGGAGCCCTCAAAATTTTCGAAATCAGGGGCAGCAGGAAGGAATTTTTGTTGTTTTTGTTGCATTTTTCAATTCATTCTTGGCTATATTGATGCTAATACTTGTTGAAACTTAATGTATATACTAGATATTAAAGTTACCAACAAGTATATCACCAAATGACCAAGATATGAATTTATAAAACACTTCCAAAACAATTTTGAAATCTGGACAGCAGCTCTTCAGAAAGTGCTGCTGTTGGGTGCAATCTTCTCTTGGTCTTTTACTTCCTTCTCTTGTTACATTTTGTGAAATAAATAAAATACAACTATTCTAATATTTACAAAATGAATATTAAGAAGGAAATAACTAATTATTATTACAAACCATTTGAATAAATGAATAGATTACAACCATATCGAATACAAACACAAAACATGCATCATATGGTCCTTGGCTTGTTTATGCACCATTTTATCACATAAAATCATAAGAAAACCAACACTTTGTTTTTCTAAGGCAACAATTTATGTAACCAAAAGCATGCATACATAAGATATAGTTGGTTACATAAAATCATAGATAATATACTTGCATGTTGCCAAAGAAGCCATGCATGAAACTTTCATTCAAGAAGATGAACATTCATGGCTTCCAAAAACCAAGTTTATCCAAATAAACTTATTATCTAAACATGCAATATAGCCATGGCTCTGATACCAATTGTTGGAAATCATGGTTCATGTAATTAGTTTCAAAAACATGAGTTTGCAACGGAAGCATAAAATCATGAACACAAATTCCATTTTCAAGAGGATCATGCTACATGCATGTAGAGATAAGATGAAAAACAAACATAGTTTAAGTTCAAGATCATAACCTTTGTTCTTGGGTTTGGTTTGGATGATTTTGATAGCTAGGAATCAAATTAGAATCCCTCTATAGTTGATCCACCACAAGCTTGAACACCCTTGAATGCTAGTTCCACAACTTGCAAAATATGACTCCTTTTCTTATGAAACCAAAAACCAATTTTTGCTAAGAACTTAAGGAGAGTTTTTAGCTGATTTTTGAAGCAAGAATAATCACACAAACCCTCTCAAAACCGTCCACCATATATCCCACCAAGGCAAGAGAAAAGCACATGCAACTAGCTTAAAAGAAAGATCCATTTGATTTCTATAATCAAAAGCTAGAAGACACAAGGCATCTTCCTTTTCTTTTAAGTTCTTAATGCATTCTTTTCCTTCCAATATGGCTAGTTATATGATGACTAATGAAGTGCTAGTGGGTTGTTATTATTTATAAAACTTAGATAATTATAAGTTTATAAATAATACATCTTCTCATTTCTTTAATGGAATAACATTTAACCCATAATCAAATATATAAATAAACCATCTAAATATACAATCTTAATTGTATAATTATATATATATACATATATATATATATATATATATATATATATATATATATATATATATATAACAATATATATATATATATATATATATATTTTATTTAATTTACTAATTAAATTAAATAAAAGGCTTACTTATAAATCAATTAAATCGTTTAACAATTTAAACAATTTAATTGTTACTTAATTAATTCATCACATATGAATTACTAATCAACCTTTAATTTTGTAGTTATTATTATTTACCTCAAATAATAATAACCTACAAGATTAAATTGCAAGTTTAGTATCATTTGATGTTAAATCAAATTTAACGTTCTAAATGATCAATTGGTGTCAAACTTGTTGTTGGTGTGACCCTATAGGATCATGTATTATTAGTAATATCATTTTATGATCATCCTTGGGCATATAGAACTAACAGTCTCGATAAAGAAGGTTGGGTGTACATATAAATCCTTTCTTGGTTGTAAACCAAAGGAATTTTCGGGGACAGATGATCCAGTCAAAGCTATGGAATGGATCATGCATATGGAAAAGGTGTTCCGAGTAAGCAAGTGTGCGGATGAAGATAAAGTGGAATTTGCCACGAACCAACTTATAAGTGGCGCACTACATTGGTGGCAAACCTACTATAGATCACTGGATCTTGATTCGTCCCAATCGATACAATGGGAGCAATTCAAGACAAAATTTAATGAAGAATACTGCTCGGAAGTAGCGATTCAGAAGTTGGAGGATGAATTCCTGCATTTGGAACAGGGTTCCCGATCTGTTCAGGAATATACTCTTAGCTTTTTGGAGAAGGCTCGGTTTGCGAATCACCATATCTACACTGAAAAGAGAAAGATCGACAAGTATGTTCGGGGGTTGACAACCCGAATTAGAGAGATTGTGCAACCGCTAAAACTAACTACTTTCCGGCAAGTGGTGGATCGAGCCACGGAAAGAGAAACAGAACTGAAGCGGCAGGAAGATGAAAAGAAAGTTATAGAAACGAAACGAAAGGCAGAAGACCAAGTTTGGACGCCTCAGAAAAAGTCGCAACAATCCGGGTCTAAAGGAAAAAGACAGAGGGACGAAGGCAAGTGGTGTGAGAAATGCAGAAAAAGGCACACGGGCAGTTGTCGCAGTGATACTGGGTCAATGGTCTGTCGAAATTGTGGAAAACCGGGTCATATTATACGGGACTGTCGGGCGGACCGTAGGTGCTTCCAATGCGGAGCTACGGATCATATTCGCCTAAATTGTCCCCAACTGAAATCTGGTGTATATAGCGAAAGGCCCAGGGATGAACAAGTGGGAAAGAAAGAAGAGCCGAGGAACAGGGGACGACCAGTGGCCTCACGAGCGTTCCAGATGACTGTGGAAGAAGCCCGTGAGAAGACGGATGTGGTGACAGGTATTTTCACTCTCAATACCATACCTGTATATGTTATTTTTGATCCGGGAGCCACTCATTGTTTTGTATCGGAATCTTTATTGCCTCGCTTGAATGTACCTTTAACCCCGATGGATGAAAGCTTAGAAGTAGCCATAGCAGACGGCCGATATGTCTGGGTTTCTGAACATATGGAAGGTTGTCAGCTTAAAATCTACGGGACCGTTTTCCCTATAGATTTGAAGCCGATGACTACCAACGAGTTTGGTGTAATTGTGGGAATGGATTGGTTAGCAACAAATTATGCTAACGTAGATTGCAGAAATAAAAGTATTACAGTGTTATCACCGGAAGGGGAATGGATGAAGATTCAGGGTGAACGACCTCGGTTGAGAATGTCAGTCATCTCCTTTGCTCAAGCCCGAAGCTGTATCAGTAAAGGAGGGATGTCCTATCTAGCTTATGTATCGGTGGCTCAACCGATTAAAGTGGGGGTAGCGAATGTGAATGTGGTGAACGAGTTCCCAGATGTGTTTCTAGACGAACTTCCAGGGTTGCCACCAGATCGACAGGTTGAGTTCACGATTGAATTAATTCCGGGAGCTGCTCCTGTTGCTCGAGCTCCATACCGTTTAGCACCTTCAGAGATGGTGGAACTTCGGAAGCAACTGGAAGAATTGTTAGACAGGGGTTTCATTAGACCAAGTACATCGCCGTGGGGAGCCCCTATTTTGTTTGTCAAGAAGAAAGATGGGTCAATGCGCATGTGTATTGACTATCGGGAATTAAACAAGATCACGGTAAAGAACAAGTACCCGCTACCCAGAATAGACGATTTGTTTGACCAGCTACAAGGCGCGTCTTACTTTTCCAAAATTGATTTGAGGTCAGGATACCACCAGTTGAAGATAAGGGAGCCGGACATTCCGAAGACAGCTTTCCGAACAAGATACGGTCATTATGAGTTTTTGGTGATGCCTTTTGGGTTAACCAATGCTCCAGCCGCATTCATGGATCTTATGAACAGGGTGTGTCGTCCGTTCCTTGATACCTCGGTGATAGTGTTTATTGATGACATCCTGGTGTATTCGCGAAGCCAAGCCGAACATGAAGTGCACCTGCGACAAGTATTGGAGTTACTTCGCCAAGAAAAGCTGTATGCTAAATTCTCCAAGTGTGAATTCTGGTTAAGAGAAGTCCAATTCCTTGGCCATGTAATCAATGCTGAAGGGGTGAAAGTAGATCCAGCAAAGATTGAAGCCGTGATGAAATGGGAACCGCCTAGAAGTCCCACTGAAGTAAGAAGTTTTCTTGGTTTGGCGGGCTATTACAGAAGATTTGTCGAGAACTTCTCCTCGATAGTTGTCCCGTTGACCAAGTTGACTAAGAAAGGTGAAAAATTTACTTGGGCTAAAGAGCAGCAAGAAGCATTCCAGAAACTGAAACAAGCTTTATGTGAAGCACCGGTGTTAGTACTACCACAAAGCGGAGAAGAGTATGTAATCTACAGCGATGCTTCAAGAATCGGCCTTGGATGTGTTTTAATGCAAAAAGGTCGAGTCATAGCTTATGCGTCCCGCCAATTAAAAGATGCTGAAAAGAAGTATCCAGTTCATGACTTGGAATTAGCTGCGGTGGTTCTAGCGTTGAAGTTGTGGAGACATTATTTATATGGTGTAAAGTTTGTTATTTACACTGATCATAAGAGTCTGAAGTATCTTTTTGACCAGAAAGAGCTCAGTATGAGACAGCAAAGGTGGATGGACCTGTTGAAAGACTTTGACTGTGAAATTCAGTACCACCCTGGCAAGGCAAATGTGGTGGCAGATGCTCTAAGCCGAAAAGAAACTCCTCTGAAAGTTACATCCGCGTGTATGGGTGTAGTGAGCCGGTTACCAGGATTGATTCGTTTGGCACAAGAGGAAGCGTGTAAGCCGGAGAATGTAAAAAGTGAAAGAATGGTTGGATACTTGAAGCATCTGGAAGAAAATGCTCAGAAATTGAGGACATTCAGAGGACGAATATGGGTCCCGAAACAAGGAGAAGCACGAAACTTGCTTCTAGAAGATGCACATTATAGCAGATATGCAGTTCATCCGGGTAGTACCAAGATGTATCGGACGTTAAAACCGATGTATTGGTGGCCTGGAATGAAAAGAGATGTTGGAAGATTCGTGGAAAAATGTTTGACTTGTTTGCAAGTTAAGTCAAACCATCAGAAACCGTATGGAGAAATACAGCCATTGCCGATTCCAGAGAAGAAATGGGACCATATTACCATGGATTTTGTGACGAAGTTGCCGCGGACACCGCGAGGTTATGATTCTATATGGGTGATTGTGGATCGATTGACCAAATCGGCACAATTTATACCATATAAGGAAAAGTACAGAGTAGATCAACTGGCGAAAATCTACATTGATGAGGTGATTTGTCGACATGGACTTCCAGCATCGATAGTATCAGACCGAGATAGTAGATTTACTTCTCATTTTTGGCAGAGTCTTCAAGAACAACTGGGTACGAAAGTACTTATGAGTACCGCATATCACCCGCAGACTGATGGCCAAAGTGAAAGAACGATCCAAACTTTGGAAGATATGTTGAGGACTTGTGTCATTGACTTCGGTGGAAGCTGGGAAGATCATTTGCCTTTAGTGGAATTCGCGTACAATAACAGCTATCATTACAGCATTCAGATGGCCCCGTATGAAGCCTTATATGGAGCACCGTGCCGTACTCCGACCTGCTGGACTGAAGTTGGGGAAAAGCCGTTGGCTGGACCCGAAATTGTAGCGCAGACCGAGGAAAAGATCAAACTGATACGCGAAAATTTGAAGGTAGCTCAGAATAGACAGAAACAGTATGCAGACAGACGGGTGAAACCGATAGAGTTCCAAGTGGGAGATATGGTAATGCTCAAAGTATCCCCTTGGAAAGGCTTGATTCGTTTTGGGAAGAAAGGAAAGTTGAGTCCTCGCTTCATTGGACCTTTCCGTATATCCCAAAGGGTTGGAGCCGTGGCGTATAGATTGGAGTTACCTGATGAACTTCATGGTATACATGATGTATTCCATGTGTCCCATTTGAGGAAGACGTTGTTTGATAAATCTCAACAAGTACCTCTTGCTGAAATCGAGGTGGATGAAAAGCTGAGATACCCGGAACAACCTGAGCGGGTGCTAGACCGCAAGACAAGACAGCTGCGAAATAAGAAGATCAGCATGGTGAAAGTCCTTTGGCGTCATCACAAAGGTTCCGACATGACATGGGAGACCGAAAGTGAGATGAGGGAGAAATATCCTCAACTTTTTGTATGATTTCGGGGACGAAATCTCTTAAAGGAGGGGAGAATTTGTAACGCCGGAAATGTATTTATTATATAATTATAATAAAAAGGGCAAAATGGTCATTTTACCTCAAAAGGGTAATTTGGTCTTTTGGACAGAAAAGGACTTGTTTGGTAATGATATTTTAAGTCTTGGACTTAAAATGTTATAAAAATGTGATTTTTGTCATAAGTTGTGTTATTAGTGGCAAATGTTTAAGAAATGCATCCTCAAGGACCAAATTGCAACTTTTGGAAGTATATAAGAGAATAGTTGTGCAGAATTTTGGGAGTTACGGGAACAACTTCTTGGCTGATTTTCTGCAGAGGATTGAAGTTCTTGAAGATTTGGAACTTGCAAGATTTGATTATAGCAATTTCAAGGGTAAATTTGGAAGTTGAAAGGTTAGTTCTTCAAGTTCTTGTTAGTTTTTCTTGGTGAGTTTTGTAGAACTCAAAAACTGCAATTACAGTCGTGATTGAGTGTTAAGATTGATGAAATACTTCCATTAAGTCATGTTGGTAAGAGCTTAAATCAACAAATTGGAAGTAAGTTGTTATAAATGATAAAATTGAAGATTTGGGGTTGTTAAAACTAAGAACCCTAATTCTTAATATGGATGATTGGGTGTGTTTTGATGGTTAAAAACCTTGTAAAAATGTAAGGTTTTAGCCTAGGAACAAACCCCAAACGATTAAGAACGAAATTAAGAACTTAAAGGACAAAACAGCAAGCTACAGTGCACAATTCGCGACTGGACAGGAAGACTGCACAGGCGCTGGGCGCGGTGCGCCCCTATCCAGGCGCGGCGCGCCTGTGGGCAGACCCTGGGCAGGAACTTTGAAATGCTATCTTTTGCGTTGCTTATCCGATTAAGCTCAAATTTGAACCGTAGGCGTATTATGGTCTGAAAAGTTTGGGAAAATTTTTAGATTGAGTTTCCGACCCCTCGGGGGCACTGTAGACCGATCCGAATGCCTCGGTGAATAGTAAAATTCATATAAAGTTAGTAAACGGAAAGTTTATTAACTAGGCATTGTTTATAACATTGTTTTATTGAACTCTAGTGTATTAGAGTTAATTGAAATGGGTATTAACCTATAATCATTTTGAAAATGAATGAATTATAGGTACGGGACAAGATTTCGCGAAAAAACATTGAAAGGCAAGAACCGCTAAGAGCTAGTTGTAGCAAACCTTCAGGTGAGTAATCTCACTCGTATTTGATGTGATATATGATTGTTGAGCAGCTGCGGATTGAAAATAGTTTTGGGGACGAAAAATGACATATAAGCTGTGAGTCAATCTAAATTAATGATATGACAAGACCAGATAAGCTGTGAGTCAATCTAAATTAATGATATGACAAGACCAGATAAGCCGTGAGTCTGTTATAGACAAGAACGGAGCTGTGAGTCAATGTATCTATATAAATAATATAGACAAGACCGGATAAAGCCGTGAGTCTAGGCAAGACCGGATAAGCCGTGAGCCATGGGTTATTTGATGTGCTAAACTTATACATAGGCAAGACCGGATAAGCCGTGAGCCAAGGCAATAGCGGGCTAACCCGTGAGCCATGTTTGATTTTGTATTGTATGATAATACATATGTGACTTTGTATGGAGAATTTTATTCTTGTACATATTGTTATTGATTTGATTACTCATTGGGCTTTATAGCTCACCGTTTATTTGATATGTCCCTGCAGGTGAGCGTGACCCTGCGAAGGGAAAGGACAAAGTCCGTGACTGAGGACTTAGGATTGAAGTAGCAACCCGGCTTGAAGAATGTATAATATCATGTATTATACTTTGTGATACTCTTGTACTCGTATTGTATTAACTAAAACCCCATACTTATGTTTTATTTGTGAAATGTTTGGTTTGAAAAACAAAAATTTTTGGGGTGTTTTTGGTTAATAAGTCGGGTGTTACAGATATCATTTACATACACTCATATCTATGACTTACATCGAGCCACATTTTCAGCATACCCTCCACTCTTTCTTTAATACATCTCCTTGAAATGGTTTACTCTAACTCAATAAGGAAAACGGTCTCACCGATTTCAGGCTCACATTCTCTCTCAATTTACTCCTCTAATAGCAACATGCCAGTTATTGATTTCTCATGTTTGCACATCCTCATCGATTAGGTAGGAGAAACACTCATACAACACAAAGATGCCGACATTCAACTATCTCAATCACGTTACATAACTCATTAACACTAGGATATAAATCCAGAATAATAAAATATCAGAAACTATCTCGAGTTTCACTCACGTCTCCTCTGGATTTAGCATTTAACCCTCGACACTTTGGTCACACAAGACCCTTTTCAGTTATTACATCACCTCAACTGTACAATGATTCTCTAAAATCTCATCTATCTCTGCTTCTACCTCAGCGTATACATCAGGTTTTCACCAAATGTACCACTATAATTCTCTACCAATAATAGCTCCACTTCATTTCAGTTTAACAACATAACTCACGTTGTTTCTCTCGAGGTACTCACTTATTACCTCCTCACTTATGTGGACAATCCACATCACGCTCTCACTCAATCGATAATCATAACGAACTCAACAATTTATTATCAGATAAATTTTCAACACAATCGCATATATTTCTCCCGACACATCATTAGTAAGAATTCTCCCCTTGCCATTTCTCCGTCATTCTCATCTAAATTTCTAATTCATTATAATGACACAAAATAAATCATACATACATACGGATCACCGTAATCTCTACACACAACTCACAAAGAATTAATAATGTTCAACACCGCAATCTCTACGGTGAGATCATATCTCATCACTCGACTAACTCATTAATCTCAAGAAAATAACTCAACATTATTATAACAAAATCTACTATCCATCGTCTCATACGAATAAGTAGTTTTGTTATCTCGACATTCACAAATTTCTCTCATTGGCAGTAATCGATTTGATTGCTAAGGAACGAATCTTATCAATCACAATTACAATTACTTTTCTCCTCTTTTCAACTCATATCTTTTCATCATGCATTTATAGAATTCTGTCTCATTCAACATGAAAGATATCTCACACATTCTCAACACGATTATTTGATAAACACACATACTCACAATAACATTTCTCAATAGTATTACTCATTGTATTATCTCACAATATCTCTTTACTGTTACTCAGCCTCTGATTCGTCCTCTTCTAAACCCGTACGTTTCAAGTCACACAAGCTTACTGCTACATTTATATCTATCCATACGCAAGGATAGTACATGTCCCATTACTCTGCATCATCATAACATACATGCCTGTCTACACACAAGCACAACACTATAGCACCACTCTGGCTCAACTCTTGGTACCCCGTACCATCATTTGGTCTCATCATTCATAGTATCTTACAGTACCCCGTACTGTTCTCCAAACTCACTAATCAACACTATCTCATGGTACTTCGTACCGTTCGTCGACCTCATTGCTCAACACTCTCTCACGGTACCTCGTGCCGTTCTCTGTTCTCAGCACTCAACGCTGTGTTACGGTATCTCATACTGTCCTCTGATCAAATCATGGTACCTCGTACCATTTTCTGATTTCAATCCATCTCCTCTTTTTCTCTAGGAATTCTCCCTTACGGTCTCAAGCCATATAGACTCACCGTCACTCCTCCTTTCGTTTGAGTCACAAAGATCCTCACTGCTCTAACCACAAGATACTCGTCTTGTGGTTCCACAGAAATATGTGACCTCAACCTCAGCTACTCAATATGTAACCCCACGTAATATGTGGTCTCAATCACATTTACTCATTATGTGGCCCAACAAAGTATGTGGTCTCAACCACTTTACTCGATATATGGTCCCACAAAATATGTGGTCTCAACCACATTTACTCGATATATGGTCCCACAATTATGTGGTCTCAATCATATTTACTCAGTAACTAACTCAATCTCTAAGCCAATAAGGCCTAGATGAACCACTCTAGGTTCTCTCAATTATAACCACAAGGTACTCTTTATGTGGTTACTCAAGTGTCCTCTGATAACGCTGTCACAAATATCTCATTCTGTGACAACTCCAAACCACACAGTTCAATTCTCAGTATGTCAACTCATAATCAGTTATTGTGTGCAATCAACTACACACTCACCGTCTTTCTCAACTTATACTCTTTTGGCTATCTCAGCCATTTATTTTGATCAATCACAAGTACTAGTCATGTGACCCCATAAAACATGTGGTCTCAACCACAAAGTACTTGTACATAAAAGTCTCGTCACATCTGTGAAACAACAAACACTATATATGTGACAATTGTCAAATTAGTCAACGAAAGTCAACTTAAGTCAACCAAAGCGTACGTTAAAGTTAATATGTGAAATGTAAATTTCATAATCTATACGATATATTATTGGATATTATAATACTACGTACGCTAATTCAAATTAATGATACGAGCAAACCCTGCTGAGCTCGATGTTAAAAAAAATTCATCGTGAATAGTGATCCGGCATGAATAGTATCCGACGTGAATAGTAAACGGTAAAAGTCAAAACTCTTCGGAATGTTATAAATTTTATATCGAAACGTAGATAAAAATATGACGGATCCGAATATGTACTTATATTTTTACCAAACATTATATATAAAAAGTTATGATAGAAAAACGGTAAAAATGTAAAACTATTCGGAATATTACAAATTTTATATCGAAGCGTAGATAAAATTACGACGATTCCGAATATATATTTATATTTTTACCAAACGCTATATATAAAAAGTTATGATAGAAAAACGTATAATTTAACTTGAAAGCAACGTTTAATTATTATAATATATTAATATATAAAATAAAAAATAAAAAAAATAAAAATATATTAATATATAAAATAAAAAATAAAAAAAAAATTTTTTTTTGACTATCCTGAATTGGTCTCCACCGTTAGGTGGAGATTTGAAAAACATGTTTTATTTATTTATTTATTATTATTATTTTTATATTAAAGTGGGACCTACTTCATTATTTAATCAATTTTACACATTTTACCCTCAAAGAATTCGTATTTTCATTTCGAACACTACGTATTCAATACATATTTTTAAGTTTATCAATAATATTATGTCGTTTTATAAAATGGAAAATTTATCATCAAAACGGTGCCGTCAATACGAATAATCTGACGTCAAAATTTAATATTATTGATATTAGTTTTATATTTAATAATTTTTTTCTTTAAAATGAAATTGTATTTACATTTAAACCCTATATTTTTATCAAACATACAATTTATACCCTTTCGTTAATTCGTTAAAGACTTTTATTTAAAACGTTGATATTATTAAACTACGATTTTTGTAGATTATAGTTTTATAAACAAAAATCATTTGTTTTATATAAAAACTATTAAATCTATTTAAAAAGCATTTCAAGGGTATGTTTTGCCAATAGCAAATCTTAACGACTATAATTGTCCAATATATGTATCTTGAGGGCTGCTATACGAAAATAAATCTACTATAAATAGGACTCAAATTCTCATAATCAAACCACACCAATACAAGCTATATACACATATCGAGAGAGTTGTAGATATATAGCTTGAAAATATAGTAGAAAGATAGAAAAAGAGGGTTCTAGTTAGAAGTAGGAAGAGTCGGGCGATCTAACAACAATTGGTGATAAGATCATCATCGACATTAAGGTGAGTTCATACCCCTTCTTTTTATCTTTATTCAAGTTTTTAAGGGGGAGAATGCAAGTTATACTATAAAAATAGTTATTTATACTAATTTATAACAATAGTAAACGAAATGCAAATTTTGTAAACATCATTAAGCAATTCAATTATAATTCCAAAAATAATATTGAATGATCTACTTACGAGGGCGGTGTCTTGGCCGATCATTTGGGCTAGGTTGTTGGATTTCTAAAAGGCTTATACGCTGAAAGGGTCCTGCCTCCCCATTTGATCTTCTACCTGGCCGTTCTTTATTTGATAGTCATGAAATATTATATTGGAATTAATAAAGGGTATAACCAATTTATTACACCACTATTGTGGAGAATATATCTTAAAAGAAGTTCTTTATAACCATCTAAATAAGTTATTTCACATATATTTGTAAATATATGCTTTTCACAACGGAATACTAAAAATAAACTATTATAGGAATAGTTTGTTGATACAAATGTTACTATGACGTTTTAAAGAAGACAAATAATTATATAAAATATATAATTATTATACATTACTATATTATCATGGGAAAAATGATAATGGACAAATACAAAGGTTTTTCATATACAAACTTTAACAAGTTGATTGATACATACATTTTTGTGAGACGGGTCTTCACAGTGCTTATTTAAGTACATACTATAAGTCCTGAAATTTATAACCAGAGTCTCGGTAAGAGAACGTGATATTTGTGTATAGATCTTTACGGGATTGACAACCCCGCACCTGAGCTGCTAGCTACAGCTAGACCGACGGGTCTGAGGTGACAAATGTCATAACAGTCCGACGCCTGAAGAACGTCGAAGCAGGCATACATGGTCTCAGTATGGTTATAGGGTGTCTCGCATGGGAAATCAACTTATTAAATTGTTTACGTGGAAATATACATTTTCAATGGCTTTATACTACAAACTATGCTATACATTTTAGTCCTTGGGTTTTAAGGACTTGGATACATTCATAAGAAAATATTGGATTTTCTTGGATTACAATACTACATTTTACAAGGAAAGAGATTCCTCATACAAGTTTTATGGTATTAAAACTACATTTTTAAAAAGTTACAAATATAAGTATGGTTTTACTTATACACACTGATTCTATGGGAATTAAAACTATGTTTTATCAAAGATATAAATATAAGTACGGTTTACTTATACATACGACTTTTGTGGAATTAAATCTACGATTCGACTACCAGTAAACACCTATTTACACGGTTTTATACAAGAATAAAACTACGTAATACTATTTTCAAGTATATAAATACCTATACATTTTCGGTCTTTGGGTTTTAAGACTACTACTCATTTATAAGAAAATATTGGATTTTCTGGTTTCAAACACTATCTTTCTACAAGGAAAAAGGATTATGGATTTTCTCATACAAAAATCTTATGAACTCACCAACGTAATGTTGACACTCTTTCAAACTACTTGTATTCTCAGGAAATTGATAGGGTAACTACAACTTTTGACGATGGGTCGCTATGGTGTCATACTATGTATTTTGATATCATATTTTAATTGTATTCAAAACATACAATCTTTTGAACTATTGTAACATTTACAATTATGTATATGATGGATGTGTTTGCTTTGATCACTATTGTACAAGCATTGTTGTGATACTGTTCATGAAGTCATCCACCCTCAGACGTTTCCGCCATCGTGGTTTGGGGGTGTGACAGATTGGTATCAGAGCATTGTTTATAGTGAACTAAGTATATCAATCCATTTAAGATATACAACTATAAATACAATGGGACTAAAACTCTCTAAAACAATATGTACAAAGTATACTTTAAAATATAATGATATTTTTATAAAGTATAAGTACAAGTACATACATACTAGAACAGTGTCATAACCAGAACAATACAAGAGTAATAAGATGAGTTGAACACTACGAGTAGGCCTAGGTAGTTATGTAATCATACCTAGGACAAATAGAGCCTGATCAACTGTATTTGTCCAAGGTATGACTAACATGTACTTAGAAATAGTCGTAGTGAACAACAAGTCTAAAAACTTACCAAGAACCATATACAAAGAAAACTCTAAAACAAAATATAAAGCTAAAATACTAAAGGAGTATTTTATAATACTATAGAACCATACATCTAGACACTTTATGTACCTCTTATACCCCTATCCTTACATAGTAGACCTGACAATTCGATAATACCTGACCAATAACTATTATCGAAAACCTACCATCATCCCTACCAACAGTTCCATTAAACTAATATTGGTATAAATTCAATCTGAAAGCCGAAGGCGGGCTATGTCACCTGCCAAGTCTTCTAGGTTGTCTTCACTTGTGATCTTGAGAAAATTGATATCGCGTAAATTATACATATTTTCCGCACGATATCAGTGTGATTTTAGTTTAATTTCATATATGTTATGAACTAAAAGATACCTAATATGTTTAAATATTCATTTTGAAGCAAAAAATACGCGTTTGGAGCGAAAGAACGAATTACACAAACATTTGAGCTTAAAAAGAGGCAAAGCGAAAATCTGCCGGAAACCATGGGCGCACCCCGCCCATATCCAGGCGCACCGCGCCCAAAGAGAGATCCGGATCCCGCTTTTCGTCAGACTTTTGATTAAAATAATCGAGCGTGCGTTTGTCCAATGATTCAACCGACCTGCCAAGCATGTGCAAGGGCGCACCCCGCCTACCTTTTGGGCGCACCGCGCCTCAGATCCGACATTAAAGCTGCAAACCACGTGCTCCCTCGTGCGACAGTTGACCACGTGCTGAGATCTGCTTTAGGCGCACCGCGCCCCTATTCAGGCGCACCGCGCCCAACTCCAGCGACCACTATAAATTCACGCCATTCAGCTCTTCTTTGAGAGACCACACACACCACCTTCAGACCAAATTGTCTCTCTGCACCTCCACACCTCCAAACTCGGCCAGGAAGCTTGTAGAATCAAAAGGGGAAACTATGGAATCGAGAGCTTGAAGAATGTTCGGCCGGGACTTCATTCGGTTTGCTTTATATATATTTAGCATTCTATTATGATTTCCTAAGCCGTATTCTTCAGATTATGTTATCTGTATTATTTATTACTTAGATTTGAGTACTGTTTAGTTATGATTTGATTGTTATTTATCGGATATTGAACGTTTTATATTTTATCTCGCATAATTCATTTGGCGCCAATTTGATTATCATGACCATTGAGATCAAAATCTCGAATGAACCTTGTATGATACGAACCAATACATGATTATTTGGAATACATAATCGCATGACCATTGCCATTAATGACTTTATAATCATAGGATTAGGTAGTTGGACCAAAACATCTAATCACTTTAGAAATCGATGTTTAACGTTCAATATCCATTGCACTAATAACATATCAAACATAACTAGATGGTTTATTCAAATCTAAGTATTAATGTTTACTTTTATATTTTGTAATTTATAATTCCCGTAACTTTTGCCTAGGCAATGTTGATTCATTAATATAATATGTGTTGATCTAATTCTTGATTCGAGTTTAATATCGGTTAGGATATATAACTTGCATGCTATACATATTAAATGTGGTTACAGTTTGTATTCTTGATTGCCATCTTCATATGATTAAGTTTAAATGGCCATTTAAACGTATTGATCACATGAACCGTCATGATGTATAATTGACAACTATATATCATTGGACTAGTTATTGACCATTTAACTAGGAAGGTTATCTAAGTTATAAACTTGATTAGTGAAATAAGACTTATATCACATTTAGTTGCAACTCATGACCATTGATTGTATGAACATATCACTTTGACCATTAGGATATGGGCTATGTTTGCATGCTAGATTGTATTAATACTTGATGATTATAAGTTAATTAGTTACATGACCATTGTGCGATTTTAACTTATTAGTCATAGAATTGGTGACTTGACCATACGATCCTACAACTTAATGCAACTTATTTAAACTCATTGCACATAATCAAAACTAGTCAACATAGGTTTATATGAATCAACAGATCCTAGACGAAAGTTTCCTTTGTTATTTTTGTTATGATCATTTATTATTTCGTCGTTTATTTTATAATCAAAGTTTTACGAGTTTTCATTAAAACTCGCCCCTGAGTGTTTGCTTGAATAATTGTTAATTGATAATTGATTTTCTTAACTTAAAGATATCCGTTTTCCCTTGGGTCAACAACTCGGATTTACCATTACTATACTACAATCGACTAGGTACACTTGCCTAATTGTGTTGTTCTATTCATACATGGTATTTCCCTGTTCATAAATGTAAAACTAATGTGAAATCATTTTCGAAAATCTTATAAACGCTAATAACACATCAAGTTTCTTGGTGCCGTTTTTGGGTGTTTTATATGTATGTTTGAATGCACAACAAAAATCATGGTTAAAACCACTCATAACATAAACAGAAGGCAGCGATTGTTGCTGTGTATGGGTCCCTGATGAAGCTTCCTCCCTCTTCTGAACCTTTCTTTTCTTGTAAACAGCCTTAAAGGCAGCTTGCCTAAATCTCTTTGTGGTATCAGTTATCTCCGAACTGGAACCCTCGATTATTGCTCTTTTCTCGTTCTCTAGACCAAGTATTACGTCTGCTTTACTAGGATTATTATTCAATTCCTGTTGCATAAATACTTTCAGTCATTACAATCTCATGGTATTAAAATTGGGGAAAAGAAATACAATTCTTAACCTGAGTATGGTTAATAAGAGTTTGTAGACTCTTAATCTTTCGTCGAGGCCAACTTTTGATGCCTAACTTCCTACAGCGTTGCTTCAACTGTGTTGATCCAATGTTGAGTTCCCTTGCAGCTTGCATAAGTGGCTTGTTAAAGTGCTGAGCTATTGCTTCCTTACTTAATGGCTGTCTAGAACCACTTCCACTGCCAATTACTGTGGCTCTTGGATTCAAAGAATCAAATCCGGTTGTACTATTGTCATTCTGGATCATTTGAGCATGATCCTGATTTGTTAAACCAAAGATAACATTTGGTGCAATAACATTAGAATATGCCGTCGGCAGTAACGGTTGATTTTCAGCTATGAACCCAGGGTTTTGAAATCCCTCCAGATTCCTTTGAATCATCTAAAGGTGATCCTGGTATTGAAAACCTCCCTCAAACTCGGGATTCATTCCAACACTGTCGTTATGAATCACCTGTAGTTGATCATCATTATGCATGCCAGCCATGAGTCCTTGATTCATGGGGATAATCCCACTGTTCGTTATGTACTCGTCTATAAATGGATCTTTAAAAAAAATGTTAGAAGATAAAAACCAAACTGACATAAAAGTACTAAAATTCGACCTAGAAGTAAGTTTTGAGATTGCTCATAAGCAAAGTCCAAAGATGAAGGTCCTGGATCTTCTGAGATAATACTCATCGGAGGAAGAACTTCAGGATCATTTTGAAGCTGATCCAGCGGTAATATATCTGGAAAATCTATACCTCATATAGTTTAAAACAAAATCAAAATGCTAGAGAAATGAATAAGAAATAAAAGGAGTTGAGGATATTATAATTACCAGACTCTAGTAGAGGTATCTGATTAAACGATAGGGAGGTACCCTCTTCCCTTAGGAAATTCCGCTCAGCGTCTGACAAGTTTTCCATATGAGATCTGTTTTCCATGCCTCGATTGGAAATCTGAGATTATATAAGAATAAACTAGTAGTAGGAAAGAATGAGACTGAAAAGATCTTAGATACAAATGATGATACATACCCGTTTATATAGCATCTTACAGCAGGAACTGAAAGGACAACTCACGTTCTTAATACCGAAATTCAAAATATCTACAGTAGATGCAATCTTTTCACCACCCTAAGTGATATCTTTTCCAAATTCGCGGCTTGACTCCGATGAGGACGGGATAACGAAAAGACATTTATATATATATATATATATATATATATATATATATATATATATATATATATATATATATATATATATATATATATATATATATATATATATATATATATATATATATATATATATATATATATATATATATATATATATATCTTCTGATAACGGAAATAGTTCAATGAACAGTTAATTCAATAATAGTTTATTCATAAATAATGAACTAGAACCTACTCATCTGACATCGGTACAGCTCATGGTTCATCTGTATCTTACATGTTTCCTTCCATCCTACTAGTATATTGTAAAATGACATCACGTATCATATCTTTAACATGTTTAGGCATTTCCATAATACTTAACTCAAATGATTGAGAAATCAATAGCTAATAAAAATCACAATTAGAGAATTCCATATGTTATCAAAGCGAAACTCCTAATTTCATGATTTTACCAAATCAACTGTTAAAACATCACAATATTGTAACAAGGACTCGATACGACATATATTAGCAACCTACATATGAGGTGAACCAATGCATACTTTCAGATTTGGACATCTAGGGTTTGAAATCCTAACACTCAAGATCATTACCCTTGTCAATTAAGAACTCGAGAATGCATTTCGGGTATTAAATCCGACCATCCCAAACTTTTTCTACGCAAAACCCTTGATCAAAATGACAAAAATTTCACATCTTTTGCTCTGAAAATCGCCTAGGGAATTTTTGGTTCACTGCCCGAATAGCTCCCCTGAAGCAGGTTAGCGACATTAACCTTTAAAGTTAGCGTCGTTCACTTTTAAAATCCAACCCATACTCCGAAACCGACCCGTGTAAGTCTACTGGATACTACTGGATGTTATGGTAACTAGAACACAAACCGTTTTCATAAACACGACCTGTGTAACTCCTACAAGGCTAAAACAGTTTCGATACACAACCCGGGAGGACCCGCGTAACTCCTCTTTGATATCTTTAAGGTTTAAACTCCTTCTAAATGAGTTTCTAATCCTCCTAAGTCATATAACAACCTAGTGACTCTTATTAGCTCAAGTTTACTTACCAAAAATATTACAACATTACACCCCAAAACCAAAGCAATTGAAAACTGGGAAGCGCCAAGCAAGGACCTGAATTTACCTAGGAACGTGAGGGCCAAATCAAACAAAAATACCCACATCTCTTTCCAAACCCTTGAGGATCCATTCAAAGTGCTAAATTTCGGGACGAAATTCCTTCTAACGGGTAGATAATGTGACAACTGTCAAATTAGTCAACGAAAGTCAATTTAAGTCAACCAAAGCGTACGTTAAAGTTAATATGTGAAATGTAAATTTCATAATCTATACGATATATTATTGGATATTATAATACTACGTACGCTAATTCAAATTAATGATACGAGCAAACCCTGCTGAGCTCGATGTTAAAAAAAATCATCGTGAATAGTGATCCGGCATGAATAGTATCCGACGTGAATAGTAAATGGTAAAAGTCAAAACTCTTCGGAATGTTATAAATTTTATATCGAAACGTAGATAAAAATATGACGGATCCGAATATGTATTTATATTTTTACCAAACATTATATATAAAAAGTTATGATAGAAAAACGGTAAAAATGTAAAACTATTCGGAATATTACAAATTTTATATCGAAACGTAGATAAAATTACGACGATTCCGAATATATATTTATATTTTTACCAAACGCTATATATAAAAAGTTATGATAGAAAAACGTATAATTCAACTTGAAAGCGACGTTTAATTATTATAATATATTAATATATAAAATAAAAAATAAAAAAATAAATAAAAATTTTTGACTATCGGTCTCCACCGTTAGGTGGAGATTTGAAAAACATGTTTTATTTTTTTATTTATTATTATTATTTTTATATTAAAGTGGGACCTACTTCATTATTTAATCAATTTTACACATTTTACCCTCAAAGAATTCGTATTTTCATTTCGAACACTACGTATTCAATACGTATTTTTAAGTTTATCAATAATATTATGTCGTTTTATAAAATGGAAAATTTACCATCAAAACGGTGCCGTCAATACGAATAATCTGACGTCAAAATTTAATATTATTGATATTAGTTTTATATTTAATATTTTTTTCTTTAAAATGAAATTGTATTTACATTTAAACCCTATATTTTTATCAATCATACAATTTATACCCTTTCGTTAATTTGTTAAAGACTTTTATTTAAAACGTTGATATTATTAACTACGATTTTTGTATATTATAGTTTTATAAACAAAAATCATTTGTTTTATATAAAAACTATTAAATCTATTTAAAAAGCATTTCAAATGTATGTTTTGCCAATAGCAAATCTTAACGACTATAATTGTCCAATATATGTATCTTGAGGGCCGCTATACGAAAATAAATCTACTATAAATAGGACTCAAATTCTCATAATCAAACCACACCAATACAAGCTATATACACATATCGAGAGAGTTGTAGATATATAGCTTGAAAATATAGTAGAAAGATAGAAAAAGAGGGTTCTAGTTAGAAGCAGGAAGAGTCGGGCGATCTAACAACAATTGGTGATAAGATCATCATCGACATTAAGGTGAGTTCATACCCCTTCTTTTTATCTTTATTCAAGTTTTTAAGGGGGAGAATACAAGTTATACTATAAAAATAGTTATTTATACTAATTTATAACAATAGTAAACGAAATGCGAATTTTGTAAACATCATTAAGCAATTCAATTATAATTCCAAAAATAATATTGAATGATCTACTTACGAGGGCGATGTCTTGGCCGATCATTTGGGCTAGGTTGTTGGATTTCCAAAAGGCTTATACGCTGAAAGGGTCCTGCCTCCCCATTTGATCTTCTACCTGGCCGTTCTTTATTTGATAGTCATGAAATATTATATTGGAATTAATAAAGGGTATAACCAATTTATTACACCACTATTGTGGAGAATATATCTTAAAAGAAGTTCTTTATAACCATCTAAATAAGTTATTTCACATATATTTGTAAATATATGCTTTTCACAACGGAATACTAAAAATAAACTATTATAGGAATAGTTTGTTGATACAAATGTTACTATGACGTTTTAAAGAAGACAAATAATTATATAAAATATATAATTATTATACATTACTATATTATCATGGGAAAAATGATAATGGACAAATACAAAGGTTTTTCATATACAAACTTTAACAAGTTGATTGATACATACATTTTTGTGAGACGGGTCTTCACAGTGCTTATTTAAGTACATACTATAAGTCCTGAAATTTATAACCAGAGTCTCGGTAAGAGAACGTGATATTTGTGTATAGATCTTTACGGGATTGACAACCCCGCACCTGAGCTGCTAGCTACAGCTAGACCGACGGGTCTGAGGTGACAAATGTCATAACAGTCCGACGCCTGAAGAACGTCGAAGCAGGCATACATGGTCTCAGTATGGTTATAGGGTGTCTCGCATGGGAAATCAACTTATTAAATTGTTTACGTGGAAATATACATTTTCAATGGCTTTATACTACAAACTATGCTATACATTTTAGTCCTTGGGTTTTAAGGACTTGGATACATTCATAAGAAAATATTGGATTTTCTTGGATTACAATACTACATTTTACAAGGAAAGAGATTCCTCATACAAGTTTTATGGTATTAAAACTACATTTTTAAAAAGTTACAAATATAAGTATGGTTTTACTTATACACACTGATTCTATGGGAATTAAAACTATGTTTTATCAAAGATATAAATATAAGTACGGTTTACTTATACATACGACTTTTGTGGAATTAAATCTACGATTCGACTACCAGTAAACACCTATTTACACGGTTTTATACAAGAATAAAACTATGTAATACTATTTTCAAGTATATAAATACCTATACATTTTCGGTCTTTGGGTTTTAAGACTACTACTCATTTATAAGAAAATATTGGATTTTCTGGTTTCAAACACTATCTTTCTACATGGAAAAAGGATTATGGATTTTCTCATACAAAAATCTTATGAACTCACCAACGTAATGTTGACACTCTTTCAAACTACTTGTATTCTCAGGAAATTGATAGGGTAACTACAACTTTTGACGATGGGTCGCTATGGCGTCATACTATGTATTTTGATATCATATTTTAATTGTATTCAAAACATACAATCTTTTGAACTATTGTAGCATTTACAATTATGTATATGATGGATGTGTTTGCTTTGATCACAATTGTACAAGCGTTGTTGTGATACTGTTCATGAAGTCATCCACCCTCAGACGTTTCCGCCATCGTGGTTTGGGGGTGTGACAATATATACAATATCAAAATATATATATATATATATATATATATATATATATATATATATATATATATATATATATATATATATATATATATATATATATATATATATATATATATATATTAACCATGTATATACTCTTTATACACACTTCTCTAAGGTTGTTAAGTACTCGTCAAGCAACCACTTATAATCTCAGTTATATACAATCACAAAGCACTCGTTATGTGATATGTAAACATTACTTCAAATGGACATGAGATTCTCATCTCAATGCCGATTACTACATTTTATAACCACAATTCTCTAATACATGTAATCTCAATTGATCTTTTACGTGTCTACATATTTTATACATATTCTATTACATGTATTATCAACAATTAAACACACGCGACACGTTACAACTAACATGTTAAGTAAAATTACTTGCATACCTCATAGCAACAAAATCTCGTCTCCTCATTAGTTGAACCTTGCGTACCGCGGTTCTCAAATCTTGAGTGTACTCGGCTACACTCACATATCTCAACGTCCGGTTTCTCATACAAAGTACACCCAAAAATTTTCAAACAATTATACATTAAATGGGTATACTTGTACTCAAATCACGGATCAAGATGTTATCATCACAAGTAAATATACAAAAGGTCCTTACAAATTTTAACCGGGCATTACAAATAAATCAAAGACAGGTAAAGGACAGGCTCTAAGTTGTCCATCTCTCTTTATCACATGCCTTCCCCTATCACAGCTACAAATACCTGCAAAACAACATAACATTCAAGTGTAAGCTTATAAAGCTTAGTGAGAATTCTCAATCATACTCCACAATCTCTTTTAGTAAACTCTCTTCTCATTCTTCTTTTTGCTAGTCTCATTAGCAATATTCACTCTCTCTAAACTCTGAAACCTGCAAACATATTAGCTTTACAAACACCAGTTAATTAGTAGTAATATCAACTCAATAAATAAGTATCTCAACTGATACTACTCATAAACTCAATCCTACATACTCGTATGAACTCATTTCACTAGTAATTATGCTCAATTATAACTGTTATCATGGTTGTAGCAATCAAACTCAAAGACTCTTTAAGTCACTCACTCTAGCATATACTCTGATCTTATGCTCAAGTATAGTCTATAACTCGTCTGTTGTTATCCACAATTAACATAAACACTTTAACTCTAAGCTACCGCAATATCAATACAACACACAGATATATGTACAACATATGTATTAACTCAATCTCTATGATTATCTTAGTCATTTAGTATATTCATTCAAACCAAGTACTCGTATATAACAGTGAATTCTAAACCTTGTTTAACTCATACAACTTAGTTATCTCAACCAATTAACATGTACCATAATTCAATTTAGATATAGTCAAACTATACATAATGAATTATAATTACTCACCTAATATCGGCTTGGTACGTGGAACTTCCAATTTACGCGTACCGGGCTTCTGTTCGTTAGACTTGGTTATATCACCATAGTCTAAATCAATTCTTCAACATCCACAATCATCTCAATATCATCTATCTCAAAGATGTATCAATCAAAAGAGGAAAAAAATAGTATAAACGGTAAATATCAACTCAATATTTACCGAAACCCCCAATTTCGCGGTTCTACTCATTCAACCGTAGAAACTCGACAATACTCTCACCAATAACTCTAAAGGCATCCACTAACAATCTAATATCAACATATATAACAATATATAACGAAATCACGAAATCAAAGTTAGGGTTTCAAAAACCCCAAACCGAAGAAATCACTCACCTCGACGAATTAGGAAGCAAGAACGCGTGTACGGGATTAAATTCGCATCACTCTATGTTTCCCCACAAATCTTCAGGTGTAATTTGACCCAAAATCGCCTCCTTGAGCTCTGAAAATCGCAACTTTCCGTTTTTGGTTCGAAATGGAGAAAATGTCATTTTTTCTGCACTTTTAAATGCATCTGCAGGCGAAACCCGACCCGGGTTACAGAACCCGATCCGGGTTCATTTACGACTTTTTATTCTGTTTGTTCAGTAGCTACAACACGGTCCGGGTTTCAGAACACGACCCGGTTTCATTCCTTTTGGCATTTTTCAAACTCAAACTTCTCCCAAAAAGTCCTCTAACCACACTAACACATATAACAACTTAACTAATCTTAATTATACTAAGATTAGTACATAAAAGGGATTCCAATCTCTTCTCACTCATCAACAACTCAAAACTCGTAATAATCACAAGAATCGCTACACCTTTACGCTAGCAACTCATAGCTAGAATCACACCGACTATAAGGTAATAACTCTACTTACCTTGTAAAGAATCTCAATTTAAAAATGGGTCTTACATCGTGATCAAGAGAGTGACAATAAAGGCAAGGGCAAATCTGAAAATGGACAGCCCCAAGTTCACATGGTTGAGGCCAACAATTCTAACAACAAGGGAAAGGGTAAAAAACGTAAGTATGAGGGTAACAACAAGAAGTCCAACAAGAAAAACAAAGATTCCAAAGATCTTGTGTGTTGGAGATGCAAATTGAAAGGGCATATGAAGCGTGACTGTCGAGTGAAACTTGGAAATAATGGTGCTGGTGGTAGTGGACAAGATGGTGCTGGTGGCAGTGGGTCTAAAGACCAATCTGCAACCAAAGGTCAGTTTACAATTGACCTTGAAACTTCAGTACCTAATGTTCTTTCACTAACTCCAGAAGTTTCTTTTGTACAGGAGGCTGATTCGGGTTCATGGTGGCTTGATACCTGTTCCACTCATCACGTGTGTAATGATGAACAGTGGTTCACGAAGTTGAACATAGTAAATAAAGGTTCAGTTTTATGCATGGCAGATGAAGGATCAAAGCCAATATTAGGAACTGGTGTTGTTAGTATTACTTTTACTTCTGGAAAGACAATTAGTTTGTATGATGTCTTGTATGTTCCAAAGGTTTGAAAGAACCTTGTGTCTAGTGGTTTGTTGAATTGTATGGGTTATAAACAAGTTATCGAGTCGAACAAGTTTGTGTTGTCTAAATGTGGTGTATTTGTGGGATTTGGTTATTATTGTGAACGTGTTTTTAAGCTAAATGTTGTTAATTGTTTTGCTTCCCATGACAAATCTGTTTTTATGACTTCTGCTCCTTCTCTTGATAATTCAATGTTATGGCATAATAGATTAGGACATGTTAATATTAGGATAATGGTTGAAATGTCAAAATCTGGATTAATTCCAGCTTATGACATTAATTCAGAAAAATGTAAAACTTGTATATTAACTAAGATCACAAAACAACCATTTCCTAATATTAACAGAAAAACAGATGTTTTGGAATTGATTCATAGTGATCTATGTGATTTCCATGCTACACCTTCTTTGGGAAATAAAAAGTACATTGTTACTTTTATTGATGATTCCAGTCGGTTTTGTTATGTGTATTTATTGCATTCCAAAGATGAAGCTTTGGAAAAGTTTAAAATATACAAAACCGAGGTCGAGTTACAATTGGGTATTTCGATAAAATGTCTTAGGACGGATCGGGGAGGAGAATATATGGATACTCAATACTTTCAATCAGTTGGAATCATTCATGAAACCACAGCTCCTTATACACCACAACAAAATGGTGTTGCTGAACGGAAAAATCGAATTTTAAAGGAAATGGTAAATTTGATGCTTTCTTTTTCGGGTCTAAGTGAAGGCTTTTGGGGTGAAGCTATGCTCACGGCAAATTATGTGCTAAATCGGGTTCCTAATAAAAGGAACAAAGTTACTCCTTATGAGCTTTGGCACAAGAAAGCATCAAATTTGAGTTATTTTCGAATTTGGGGATGCCGAGCAGTCGTGAGATTACCCGAACCCAAAAAGAAGAATTTGGGTGAAAGAGGAATTGATAGTATATTCATTGGATATGCTGAGCATTCCAAGGCTTATAGGTTCTATATCATAGAACCTAATGAGGCAGTTTCCGTTTATACTGTTATCGAGTCGCGTGATGCGATTTTTGATGAGCTGCGTTTTTCTTCAATTCAAAGGCCAAAGGATCTGATCCCTAGCACAAGTGAAATGCCTAAATCAGATTGTAAAGAAGTTGTTTCAACTCCAGAAACGCAGCAGCCTCGTAAAAGCAAACGAGGTCGGGTTGCAAAAGATTTTGGTCCTGATTTTCAAGTGTACTTGGTGGAAGGATCAAGAGATGAAATAAGAACACAAATTCCTTACTCTTATCATTCCGAGGAGGATCCAAAGACCTTCAAACAGGCAATGGAATCTCGGGATGTTGCTTTTTGGAAAGAAGCAATTAATGATGAAATGTCATCAATTCTGGAGAATAACACTTGGGTGTTATCTGATCTACCTCCTGGTTCTAAACCTTTGGGTTGTAAATGGATTTTCAAAAAGAAAATGAAGGTAGATGGAACTATTGATAAGTTCAAGGCACGTTTGGTCATACAAGGATTTAGACAAAAAGCCGGTATCGATTATTTTGATACGTATGCACCGGTAGCACGGATTTCTACCATTAGATTGTTGCTTTCTTTGGCAACTATTCACAATCTAGTGATTCATCAAATGGATGTCAAAACAGCCTTTTTGAATGGTGATCTTGATGAGGAAGTTTACATGAAACAAACAGAAGGTTTTGTTTTGCCTGGAAATGAGCAAAAGGTATGTAAACTTGTGAAATCATTATATGGACTTAAACAAGCTCCAAAACAATGGCATTTGAAGTTTGATGAAGTGATTTTGTCTAGTGGTTTTTCATTAAATCAATCTGACAAATGTGTTTACAGCCGGTTTGATTCTTCTGGATCTGGTGTGATTATTTGCTTATATGTGGATGATATGTTGATTTTTGGTACTGATCAACATCAGGTTGATGCAACTAAGAATTTATTTTCATCAAAATTTTCCATGAAGGACATGGGGGAGGCGGATGTAATCCTTGGAATAAGGATTAAACGGGTGAACAAAGGACTTGCTATTACACAGTCTCACTATGTTGAGAAAATTCTCAAAAGGTTTAATTATAGTGATTGTACACCTGTTAGCACTCCCATGGATCCTAGCATGAAGTTGATGCCTAATAGAGGCAAAGCAATATCACAACTTGAGTACTCGCAAGCTATTGATTCTTTGATGTATGCTATGACTAGCACTCGTCCTGATATAGCTTATGTAGTAGGAAGATTGAGTCAATTTACTCATAATCCTAGTACTCAACATTGGCAAGCTGTTCATCGTGTATTTAAGTATTTAAAAGGAACCAAGGATTATGGTTTATGTTATTTAGGATTTCCTTCAGTGTTGGAAGGATATTCTGATGCAAGTTGGATATCTAATGGGGAAGATCATTCTTCTACTAGTGGTTGGGTATTTTTGCTTAGAGGTGGTGCTATCTCTTGGGCATCTAAAAAGCAAACTTGCATAACAAGTTCAACAATGGAATCTGAATTTGTTGCACTGTCTGCTGCTAGTAAGGAAGCAGAATGGTTAAAGAATTTAATCTATGAGATTCCATTGTGGAAGAAGCCGATTGCACCATTGTCTATTCGTTGTGATAGTGCTGCCACGTTGGCTAAAGCTTATAGTCAGGTTTATAATGGCAAATCTAGACATATTGGCGTTAGACATGGCATTATTAGAAATTTGATAATGGATGGTGTCATTTCGGTAGAGTTTGTTAAATCGCAACAAAATTTGGCGGACCATCTTACGAAAAGTTTGGCGCGGGACTTAGTGCACAAGTCTGCTATAGGGATGGGATTAAAGTCTATATAAATTCTTATGGATGAGACACCCAATTCCCCTCTAATACAATGTTAGAGGTTGAATTCAATGCGGAAAGCTCATTTATATGAATTGAAACACACATCATAAATATCCCAAGGTAAGTGTGTTTGTACCTGTAGTGAGACCATGATGAATTTAGTTTCTTAATGATTCTTTTGATAAAATGTAAGCAGGTACATGAATAAAAGAATCACCTATATGATCGTGAAGTGTAGCCGTACTTCAAAAAGCTTGGGACTTGGCTTTTATACGATCAAGAATGGATTGGGACACTCGGCTTTATAATAGTGTCATGTAGTTTTTGTTTTAGATGATTGTTGAAACTAATGTGTATGTTATATTCAGGTATTCAAACGAGTTGATGGGTTCAATCTTTAAGACACCCAGATTTCTCGAATATTTGAATTGTATAATATACTAACATGAAAATTCAATCGTATCGATATTTTCATTTATGCATTAGTTTGAGATTTTTGTTCTAAAGTTTGTTATTTCATGGTTACACTAAAATGGGGGAGGATTGTTGGTGATTTTAGTGTCACCAACTACATTAGGTGTAATGGAATTAATACGTGTATCAAGGGTGACAATTTTAGTTTTGATACAAGTTAGGAGGTGCGGGAGTGCACACTTGTATCAACTAAATGTCGACGGTACGTAAACTTAACGGGGGTTTCAAGGGGTATGAGCAGGGGTCAAGGGGGCATGCAGGGTTCGGGGCAGCGCCCCAAAACCTAAACGAAATTGACATTTGGTACTATAGGTTATTTATATAATTCTATGAAGTACAGGGTATATTTTGTCAATTCCTTAACTTTTAAACTACCCCTAAACTACCTAAAACCACCCTTAATCCGCCCAATAACCACCTAAAAACCATCTAATAACCACCTAAAACCGCCAAAAACTACCTTGAAAGGTATAAATGGCGTTTTTGATACACAAGAGAACGAGAAATATTCTTTCTATCATCTTCTTCATTCTCGGATTTTGATTCTTGTGCCTAAGATCAAAATTGTTCCTTCAGGAAATATCCTAGTTTGGAATTCGTGAACCCAAGGCATTAGGGTCGAATTATCAAACAAGGAAAGTGTATTCACACGTTTCCTGATTTGATCCAGATTTCCTCATAACCCTAAATCGAATCCCCCAACAGTATGCTTTATGTAGGAAAAGGAATAGAAGCGTCCTATCAAATATGTAGATAACTGTTGTCTCGCCTTTTAGTACAATAATAACAATTGTTTTTGTTTCGATAAATTGTAAGAGGCATATGTCAGAGTCATTCTCAAAGGTTTGGGGAGGACCAATCTTAGCATTCGAGGGATCAAGCTGATATGTGGGTGAGTTCATAGAGAGGGAGAAGTAGGGCAACCGTATATACGGGATATGCTATTTCAATCTTTGAAAAGTAAAAATAATAAAATAATAAAAGAATGTTGCTTTATGAAAAAAATAAAAGTAAATGGTCTTTGGTAATAGATAAGAACATAAGTATGTTACTATTATGGATAAAAAAATCAAGTGCGTTGCTATTATGGGAAGTAAAGCCCATTAGTATAAAAAAATAAAGTATGTTGTTATTATGAATAAAAATGATAATATGGTGCTATTGTGAATAAGAAAATATAATTATATTTTCTATATTGTTAAACTGTATGTTGTTATACTATATAAAAAAATTGTATATATATATATATATATATATATATATATATATATATATATATATATATATATATATATATATATATATATATATATATATATATATAGAGAGAGAGAGAGAGAGAGAGAGAAAAGTATGATCAGATAGAAACTAAAAAATTAGAAAGAAACGCAAGAACAAATCTAGACCTCTAATCTTCAAAAATGAGCGACTAATATTCAATGTGAAAAAATGTCACATCTTAAAATGTTGGGGGTTAGTTGTTTAAAAATAAAAAACTATTGGATGGATAAGACAAATTAAAAAGGGTAATATGGTAATCTAGACGAGCCCCCCCTCCCTTGTGACACTTGTCATCATCTGGTTCAGTGAGTTTTTTATTCCCTTACTTTGTTTTTTGGTCATATTTAAAATATTATAAGATAAAAAATGATAAGATGCAAAAATAAAAATATGATTCAAAATATTGCTAACCAAGATAATTAGATTAAATAATACAAAGAATTCTAAACATAAGATGAAAAAACATTAAAAAAATTAAAAATATATATAAATAATTAAAAAATAAAAAAAAATACTAAAACCAAGTATAATAGAAAATGAAAAGTAAAAAAATGAAAATAATAATAATAATAAAATTAAAAAACACGAAAATAGACAAAAAAAAAAGATAAAAAACCCCACTTAAATCACGTTGTACGAACATGCGTCGCATAGGATCGTATCATCGAGTCCGTATTACGTTTTGTGGACGTGTGTACCACCTGATTGCGTCCTATCGATGGAAGACATTTGACGTTCTTGCCATTTACGAAATTGTTGGTATAAGACCATGTTCCCGGAGTGGCCAAATTTGGATTTAAAGAAGTTAGTTTTGATAAAATAAGGAGATAGCGATGTTATCCACAGAGATAGCATCGCTATCTAGTGAATACGCATTTTCATGATCATACAGATAGCGATGCTATCCGCTGCAAAATACACAAAACCCTAGATCTCAGACTTTGGGTCATATTTAAGGGTTCTAAACCCTAGACAACCGTTATATCTGCTTCTTCAACCTCTAGAAATGTCTCTCACGAAACCCTAGCCTCATCTTGGTGTTTTTAGCTCTTTTATCCATTATTAAAGCTTGCTTGAAGAGAAGAAAGGTGTGTGGTGGTGCTAGAAGATGTTATTCAAGGAGCAATCAACAAGATCTACATTTTCTGGACCATTGTGAGTAGAAAGCTTATTCCTTTTTGTGTTTCTAAGGTTGTTCTAGTGGTTATGGGGACCATAGATGGATTTTTGGTCCCTACGTTGCTTTGTCTTTGGTGTGGAATGGAAAAGGTCAAACGTTTATGTCCTTAGATGCATCCCTAGAGTTTTTAAGTCAGTTTTAGGTGTGAGCCAAGCTCTCTTAAGGGATTTGCTTGACGATTGTGGTTAGTTTCAAGCTTTTGGACTTAGGTTTTAAGATTTGGACCTACATGACCATAAAGGTGGCAACTTTATGCGTCTATGGATGTCTTGGGTAAGTTCCGGAAGGGCTTGACCCCTGGTTGAAAGGATTAAATGCTTAATGAAGATTTTGAGAAATCCGTAGTTGCGACGCTATCTGTGGAGATAGTGACGCTAACTATCACAGATGCCCAATCTGATATGTGGTGATAGCAACGCTATCTTGAGGAGATAGCGGCGCTATCTAGACTGTTGATCGTTGACTTTGACTTTGACTTTTGACCGTTTACATTTTAACCAGTTTGACTTTTGGTCAAACTTGGGAGATTCGGGGTGCCGATTTTAGGGGTTTCCCCGTTTGGGGTTCGGAATTTGCTAAGTCATCTTTATCGTTAAATAGGAGAGTTTTCTCACTATACTATGGGTGATTGCATAAGTAGCCTTATATTACTATGTGTAGTAATTTGCGTTTAACTGGGCGTGTCTTACATTATTTTACTGTATGGTTGATGTTACGGACCCGCTGAGTCAACCGTGTGCTTAGGCTTCTATGCTATTATAGGTTAGTTGTTAGTCATTCAATTTGTTCTTGCATCTGAAGAATGATGGCCGAGCGGATGAGTCGTGAGTCCGACTGTTCGGGGTGAGCCCAAAGGTCGTAAAAGAATGATGACGGAGCGGGTGAGCCGCAAGCCTAGTCGTTCGGGGTGAGCCCGAAGACTATTATGTTGATGCCTTTTTTATGATGGATCGTGTGGAATTTTGGAAAACTCACTAAGCTTTGTGCACGATTACATCATTTAAAATAAAAGAAATCAATTCCAGAATTAAATCCCTTTTAACGGCTAGATTCTTAAAAAATAATAAATAATAAAAAATTTTCAATTATAAATACACATAACCCTCAAATCATTTCACATCAACCTCATTCTAACACCCTCAAATTTCTCTCAATTTCACACAACCAAAAACATGACGAGTCCATCTTATAGAAGAAACGATTGACTGGTTAACATGGGATCGGCCATTATAAATCTGATGGTAAAAGTTATCGATATTATAGAAGAAGATGATGATGATGATGCTGCTAAAAGTTCACATCCGAGGACGCGAGTCAGATTGCTCAGAAACCGTTATGTTGCACATAACCTTCTTATGTCACATTATTTCAACAAGAATTGTGTTTATGGACGGTACAATTTTCGTCGACAGTTTCGAATGGAGCGACATTTGTTTCTACGTATTCACCGATGTGACAAATATGTCTGAGTTTATACAGCAACGTCCCGACGCAAGCGGTACAGAAAGTTTTAGTTTCATACAAAAATATGCAGTTGCGGTGCACCAACTAGCTTATGGTTCTATATCAGACTCATGGGATGAATATTTCTAAATGTCTAAGCGGATCACACGTGAATGCATCTAGGAGTTTTGTAGGTATGTCGTTGCAATATACGGTCCACGATATTTGCGCAAGCGTACGTTCGGGGACGTGCAGACCATATATGCTCAACACGCACATGTTCATGACTTTACTAGCATGCTTGGAAGTTTGGGTTGTCTTCACTGGGAATGGGGTGGTTGCCCTACTGCATGCATACACAGACAATATATATTGGGTGATAAATGTCACCCGACAGTCATCCTCGAAGCTATTGCATCACACGATCTTTGGTTTTTGGCATGCCTACTTCGATGCCCCGTGTTTAAACAATGATATCAACGTTTTGCAAATGTCACCTTTACTCGACAACGATTGCAACGGATCAGTTCCTAGTTTTCCATTTCAAGTAAACGAATCCACATACAAATACGGGTATTATCTGGTAGATAGTATATATCATGAGCATGTTGTGTTTGTAAAACATTTGTCATGTCCAGCTGATCCAAAACGCGTGATGAGCATGAGATTCGAATGTTGAAGACGGTCCTGGAGACACCTTGTAACAACTGAATTATTGTAAGGTTTATCATGAATGTTATGAAATTAGATTCTAAGAGTATATGATAATGAATGTTTGGACTATATATGAATGCATTCCTTAAATTTAATGTTATGATCAAGACTTGTGAGTGAGTTGAAAGTTTTAATGAAGATTGGGCATAAGTAGAAATATAAAACTTGAAAATTTTAACTTGGAACAAAAGTCAACCGTCATCACGACGAAAGGATGATCACGACACAATCAGTCATGACCCCGCTTGCTCGGGGAATTCATAAAGGGAATTCCTGAGTATCATTGGGGAGTTCCGTAAGGGGAATTCTTGAACATCATTTGGGAATTCATAAATGGAATTCCTAAGTATCACTAGGTAATCTGCAAGGGGAATTCCTAAACATCATTGGGAAATTCCTGAGCATCATCGGGGAATTCATAAGGAAATTCTTGAACATCATTAGGGAATTCATATGGTGAATTCTTGAGCATCATTGGGGAATTCCTTAGCATCATTGGAGAATTCATAAAGGGAATTCTTGAGAATCATTGGGTAATTCATTAGAGGAATTCTTTAGGAATATGAGGAATTCCTAACCATCATGGGGAACTCACTAGTTGAGGAATTCACATCGAACGGTCATGACGCGGCGAAGAGATGGTCGTGGTGCGATCTAGGGCAGTGGACAGGTATCAATCATATAACATGTCCAAGTGTTTAAGTAATACTCACCTAAATAAACAATGAATCCAATAGAAAGGGGACATATTGAGTACATAACACCAGTAAAGTAATAGTTTAACATCTCTAAACATTCTCTAAAGTGTGTATGTGTGTGTGAGAGACTTGGTGTAAACCTAAGGGGGAAGCATTGTACAAGTTTAACAAAGCACAATGAGGACATAAGAATCAAGGTAAGCTTCCAACTTCTTATGAATTTATGCTTGTGGACTTGGATAGTATGTTGTAAACTTAAAGAAGTATGAGTCTAAAACATTGCATGTTAGAATCCATAAGGGAATCTTGAGATGGAATGAGACACTAGGTAGACTCACATGAAAAGTATGAATCTAACAATCTTTCAAATCGAAACACAACCAGTAATAATTTAGCTTTTTTTTGGTTCATTTGTCTACTTACAACCAATTAACCATTTAGTTGATGAGTACATGTCCGGATTTTAATTGTACAAATATACAAATTCACATCAACATACCTAATTTTGAAGTCCGAAAAGAAAAAGAGTTTGGGAGAAAACTATAGAGAAAAAGTGGGGACTGGGAGGGTTAAAAGTCGACATCAAGTGTTAAATTTAAGTTAAAAGAAAAAAGAAAAAGAAAACTCGTTTAAGTTACATTTTTCTTCGAATTTTACAAAGCATACAAATAATTCTATAAATCAATAAAGTTTTTAATTATTGAAATTGTAAAAATTCATATCTTGATCGACTAATCTTGCTTTTCACAACATTCCATGTTTTGATGTACGTAAAGTCTCTATTGTATGTAACTTGATACTGTTGTAGGGCTTGTTCAATGATCTCATTGTCGCTAGTCCCGTTTTGTTGGTTCGTCGGTAGGTTTATGTAAATTTGGTTAAATTTTGACAGTTTTAGTGACAAATCCTTCCATTTTCTGTTAATGTGATGTTTAGACCGATAATCTTTTGTGTTCAATATTGTGTGAAACAATTCCGCCATACATTCCCAGAATTGACGGCTGCTTGCCAAATCCACCTCTTTATTGATGTCCACGAAGGCGGTTACCAAAGTCATCTCTTCATTTGGAGTCCATCCCCAGCGAGTATTTCTCAATCCATTTCTTAAGCCAGCCATTTTTTATAAAATTTTGTAGATAGTTTTAAATTTTATGGAGTTGAGAAAGAAATAAGAGGGGGGGGGGGGGGAAATTTATTTAGATTTACTTTTTTTTATGCTTGTAGCTCATACGGGTTCGAGAATCCGCAAACTAACCCAATTCCCCCATCTTTCTCGAACCCGCCTACCTTGGAGTGGGCTTTTGGTCGTTGTCGGCGGTGCCAGCGGCCCCGCGGCTAAAACCGTTGCCAACCCGCCACCATTCCGCCTACCCTAATGATCAAATGTATTTTTTAAAAGACGTCTGTGAATTTTGAAAGAGCGTTTTTCATGTCTTTTAGGAGAAAATGGCGTGTGGCCATACACACCCTTTTAAGTTGCAATCCTATAAAAAATAGACTTGTTTGCAAACAAAATGTCAACCGTCCGCAAACAAAAAATGTCAATAAAACTTTTGAAAAGAAAAGAAAATAACACCCTAGTTACGTATTTTGTCAGGAACGTCATAGATTTCTATATATGGAAATTTTCATTCGTTATTTACAAGCGATCAATTCAAAAGTATTTTGTTAATAACTTGACAAACGGTTGAAAACTTGAAATAAGAAATTAATCAAAAAGTTTAATCTACGATATTACCTAGATATTTACAACTTCTACTTAAGTTATTAATCTTAATAATATATTTTTCTATGATAAAAATCAACCCAATTTTGACTAGGTGTCTTATTGAGCAGCCCATTTTATATCAATAAAAAATAATCAAAACACAAACTAGAATGTATTTAAAAATAGAGTAGAGTGTATGAAAAAATTCCCACGTATGTTATTTTTCATAATAAAGAAATCAAATTGGTTGGACCCATTTAATTTTTGGAAAAATTATGTGTCATTTCAAAGTAACTTTTTGTTCACTTATAAATAGCACATATGTGTATGTGTTCTCCATCATGCACAATTCAACTCATATTTGCTGCTTCTCTCAACTTAGAAGTAGTTTCAAATGATTCATAGCTAAGCCACCACCGCTATCTCTCCTCCACACGTTTTCAAGTTGCCGCATATAGTACCACTAAAAAAGCAAAAGAATTGATTCATTTCATTGTCTATTCGGTTGAAAAAAATTTGAGACTTTTTTAGGGTATCAACAATGAAGATATCAATGATAATGTGCCACCAAGCTCAGCCGTCGTTATTGCAAATACCCACCGGAGGAATGGACTTATCGGTGCTCCGGTGCCGGCCACAGAAGGAAAAAGTGGTTGTGGTTATGGGTGCCACCGGTACAGGAAAATCAAGACTCTCCATCGACCTGGCCGCACGTTACCCAGCTGAGATTATAAACTCCGATAAAATGCAAGTGTATGAAGGTTTAGACATCGTCACCAACAAAATCACCGACGAAGAATGTGACGGCATCCCCCACCACCTCCTCGGAATAGTGGATCCGGAGGCAGATTTCACAGCCGGAAATTTCGTCAGCACAGCGTCGATCACTATGAAATCGATTGTGGGAAGAGGTAAGCTTCCGATTATCGCCGGAGGATCCAATTCTTTCATAGAAGCGTTGGTTGATGATCAGAATTATGAGTTCCGATCACGTTACGAGGTTTGTTTCTTGTGGGTCGACGTCGCAATGCCTGTGCTTCACCGTTTTGTTTCCGACAGGGTTGACCGGATGGTGGCCGCCGGAATAGTGGAAGAAGTTAGAAAAATATATAACCCTAAAGCCGATTACTCGAAAGGGATCCGACGAGCCATCGGAGTGCCGGAATTTGATGCTTATTTTCGAACCGAATATTCATCTTACGTCGACAAAAAAACACAGGCCAAATTATTAGAAGAAGCCATTAATGAAACAAAGATTAATACATGTAAACTCGCCTGCCGGCAGCTTGAAAAAATTCACCGGCTAAGGAACGTTAAAGGGTGGAAAATTCACCGGCTGGACGCTACCCCTGTCTTCCAGCAAAGGGGCAGAGAAGCTGAGGAGTCGTGGACGGAAATGGTGGCAGGACCAGGGTCAGTGATCGTAAATCAATTCTTGTACAACTTTGGCCATTCCCGGGGCTTCGCAACGGTGGCAGACGGTGGGGGCAGAGCAATTAAAAGAGGGGCGGCGATGGCCGCCGCAGCAATCTAGTACAGACGGAATTTATTCCATGACCAAGTTGACGGACATATATTGACAAATTTTTGTAAGAATAAGCGTATGGTGGCTGAGTGATTTTTACATTTTTGCCCCGAACTTGTGAGATGCGTTGTTACCTTGTACTGCACAAGTAACGATGCATGTTTTCATGGATTTCGGGTAAAATCTCCTTTCATTATTCCCAGTCATTTTTGTTATTTGTGATCGACTAAAAATAATAAATATCATCTCTTCATAGGGTAAATTCCCAACTCAAGTACAACTTTCTGTTATTATTTGAATATGAAAGATAGTTTTTAGTGGAAATGAAATAAATTTGTTAACTGTCGATCAATTTACAATACTTTTGTATGGTCAGAATTTACTTATTGTATAAAGGAGTTTGGTCAAATATATCGATGTAGTACTTTTGTATGGTTAGAATTTACTTATTGTATCTTGAAGGAGAGTGATGCCAATCATTGGCAATCATTGACTGTTCGCAAGTTTACATTCTTTATTTCCATTGACTGTTAGCAAGGTTTCTTTAATTTAATATCTTTAAGGTTTTATAAGTGGTTATGTGATTTAAATTTCATCTTAAAAATATTTTTTAAAAGCAAAAACTCTTTTAAAAGGATATTGCTCCAAAAACAACTCACTATTAATAGTAAAATTCTCAAAACCAGATAAGTTTTGATATGAGGTCTTCAAAACCAATATACACACACACAAACATATATATATATATATATATATATATATATATATATATATATATATATATATATATATATATATATATATATATATATATATATATATATACACACACTTTTTTAAATTCTAGTTCTAACAAATTCGAAAAAACTTGTTTGTGTTATGATAAGTATATTCTTAGAAACGAGTCATTACATATTCAAGACTTTCGACTTGTTGCATAAATAACATATGTATCTATTTTAGGAAAAATAATTTAAAATGATAATGAAGTATCAAATTTTGTCAAAAAAGAAAAATATAGCATTGAACTATTGTCTTGTACACATGATACCATCGAATTATATATTTTGTTCAAAAATATCATTGAACTATTACATCTATACACATTATAAGTTCAAAAAATATCATTGAACCATTGGGTCAGTTTTGAACAAAGTATGTACTTCAATAGTATAATGTGTACAAAGACAATATATAGTTAAATGATGTTTATTTAACTTATAAAAATTGAATGATATTTTTTGAACATATTAATTACCCTTTTAAGTCATTTACCCTTATTTTATTAGAATCAAGACATTTCAATCTTTATAAAAAAATCTTAAACAGGAATGGATCTAGGAAAAATTTTCTACCAAGAACAAACTTTAAATAATAATTAAACATGTCTTATATTGTTAAGAACATATATTAAGTTAGACAAATAATTATATATCTCATTTGTTTATATATTATGTGTATAGGAAATTTTATGGGTTCTTGTATCTACATACCTAGTACGCACATATATATAAAAAAAAATAATAAAATAAAAACTCAATAGTAAAAGCAGACACAAAAGATGATTCCATAAATGTTTTAATTTCAATCATTTATGTATTTTGATGTTCACTAATGGGATCTTATTCTTTCATGTTTCATTTGTTACTTTTGTTTGATTTGTTACATCCAAGAATAGGATGAATGATTAACGTCATATCGTTAAATGAATCATGTCAAAAATGCCTCCACAAGGGATGGAAAACAAGGCCATGCTTTTAGTAAAGCAAAGGTACACTTGCACAATGCATATGGTACGGTCGTTGATTGCATCTATCCCAACAACGCCTATTTCCGTGTGAAGGAGCATTTATCCTTATAGCTCTGACCCTGACCTCCACTCTCGAGGTCTCATAAAAAACCTCCAACAAAGAATCATTGATCGCATTCCTAGCCATCAGTCGACTAATAAAAGAAATTTCATTTCAAGTACTATTTTGTTCAGACGGAACTACACAATTGCAACTTTTATCTCATTAGCATCAGTCTAGGTTTTAGTCTTATCGCTTCTATGTATAGTATTGTATACTAGTCACAATACAAGTCTTATGTTAACTCCTTATCATGAGATAGGTCACATACCCAAAGATTTGTCAATAAATCCACCAGAAACACCCCCCCCCCCCCCCCCCCCCCCTACTAACTTTACTTTATGCTCTAAAGGAATTCCTATAGGAAGGTCCACAGTTCAACCAAATACTGTTAGTGTCACAGACTGACCAAATACTGTTAGTGTCACAGACTGATAAACAGGCATACCCAAGATTTGCTATGATGTTTAGTCATATCACTAAGATGACAATAACCACCCCCACAAACTAGACGAGATTCTAGCAACCATTTATAAAGCTAGATCAGAATCTAGAAATAGGAGAGCGTACGGGCACCTTAAAGGTCATTTTCAAAGTCTCATAAAAGCATGTTACAAAAGGTACACCAGCTGGATGCATAAATATAGAAATGAGATTCCAAAATCCAACCTTGTATTACCACAAAAGATTAAAAAAAAACCTCATACAATTTTTCTCTCCAGAAAGCAGCACAGATGGTGGTCTGTCTGTTAGCAAGGATTCCCCGATAGATAGAAAAGACGGAACAATATGACTTGAAAAATAGCAACAGGCTCACTCTCAACTGGCCCTTTATTACATATTAAAAATTAAAAAGAACACCACGAAGATAAGCATAGAATAAACCTCTTGTTCAATCAATCGTTATCTCAGGCATCCACTTTTATCATTTCTAAAAAAGAACAAGTAGTCCAAGATACAAAAGCTACATGCTTTGAATCAATTCGATTCTAGTCATTCATGTGTTAAATCTAGTATTACAATAGCATGCTGCACCATAAAGAACATATAGGCCAAACGACAAAATAGATTGATATCGGAACACAAATTATGTATCTTTTATTATTAGATGCAAAAATAAATACAAGTCACCCTGATTAAAGATATGACATGTAACGTTTGAAGATTTTATAAATTTAATATATATATATTCTACAGAAACTACAGAAGCTTAAAAACTGTAACTCCTATATTTTTAGACCCTGAATCGACTTCCACATGCGTAAGTGATGTTGCATGAGCCACCAACTATTACAGAGTACCTATGAACAGGTCTCACAAGGAAAGGAGGCAATCGAACAAGCATATCACAAACACACTGATCATCAACTTGTGACAACCACTTACAACATTCATCTTCCATTGGTGTGTTGCTATGCCTGTGATGCCTACGGTGACGATGTTGTCTATGCCCATGTCCGTGATTGCGATCATGATCATGCTCATGTTCATTTTCATCATCATTGTCATGATCATGTCCATGTCTATGACCACGTCCGTGTCTGTGCTCATGTCGTTCGTCATCAGATGGAGGCAAGGGTGGACCAAATGGGGCGCGGGGTGCTTGTGGTGGTACTTGTGTGAATGGAAGATATAAACAGGCCTGATTAGCAAGGGCCATTTGGTAATTGCATAGTGGGCGAGGGATAAAAGGGGTAAGTGGTACCACAGGGACTACTACCTGGCCTTCAGTACTGGGACGAAGAACCAGAACAAACAAGAAGAGCGCCAATTTAAGAATGCTGGGTCTAGTCATAGTTTCATTACAATAAAAAAAACTATTGTCTTACAATTTTTACCTCCAGTGATATATATGTAAATGCAAGTAAAACCATAAACTTTGTGTGTTCTTGGGTAGGTGTTCTTGTGGGTACGTGAAAATCGATACAACTGTTAAGAGCTTGGTTAACTTTGTAATTGTTTTGTTGTGCACCTCCATCACCTTTGCATGATGTTCGGTAAGATATTGTTTGGTGGAGTATTGTTCACTTCCCATATGCCCAACTTATTCCTACCACATTTACAAGAAAAGATGGCAAAAGTAGTTCATTGCAGCCATAATTTAGGTGGTAAAAAGGAAGAGGATTCAAGCTTATAGGGTGCAGTTGTTCGTCATCATTGATTATCCCCAATTCGGGGTATAAATTTCTGAGGGGACGAACTGTGTTTGTGTCTTAATTCAACAGAATCCAGCAAGGAATGTAAACCTGACAGTACCAGCCTTATGCAAGTGGAAAATCTATAAAATGCACACACGCGAGATCCAATTGCATTAAATTACCATTATGTTGCTTCTTGCTAAAAAGAGGAATCACATGATATACCAATATATGCAACTTCCTGTAAAAATGAAAACTAATAAGTAACAACTTTCCAATCATTAGATACGTACCAATAGCTCAGTTTCCAATTTGGCTGTTCTTAAATTCAGATTGTCGTCTTAATCCCACATCCAACACTATTCAGATGATCCCTGAATTCCTTTTGTACACACCGCATAATGCATTTGAAAACCTACTTTCTTCACTAAACTTGCTTGACATCGGCGATGGAAATTTAACTTCCAGATTTATTCATTAATAGTCTTCTAAACTTGTAATCTCTAACCCTAAGAATAGAAAAGGCCCGGATTTTTTAGGAGAAGTGCGGAATTATGGCGACTATGATCCATATACAGAGTTGGATTGCTTCACTCTGCTCTACCGAGACCGAAACTACTTTAACGATTAGGGACGAAAACTGAATCAAACGATGATCCTAGTTAAATTTTAGATGGATTCTTAGGAGAAGATACATCGCATGGGTGTTCAAGAACACAGTTGAACTGAAAATCGGTTAATTTCAAAGTATGATTGAGTAATCAAGCAACCGATGCAAATCATGCAATGCAATTTCATAATTTTAATTTATGATTTTAGAATTTCAGGATTTTGAATTGCTGAGGAGTAGGAACAAAAGGGTGGGTGCAACCCGTGACACGGTTTTCTGGGCTCCAAAATCCATGTGGAACGAAGGTTGTAAATGTGAAGGGCAAAATGCAGGGGTAACAACTATTCGTCTTTTTCCTCAAAAGTACTACGAAAATTTGCTGCTAATCTTTGTAAGATGGGATAATACCTCATATGTATTTAACGATTTATATAAAAACATATAAACGTTTATAATTTCTTTATTAATTTAGTAATGTATATATTGATAATTTTACTGTCATATTAATTTAGTAATGTATATATTGATAATTTTATTGGACAAATGTCTACACGTTTTATCATAAATCTTCAAGAATTCCATTTCATTGCATATTTGCTAAAAACATGTAAACTCATTGAATAAGTAGGTCACGAACCTTGTTATATCATAATTAATTTAGCAAAAACGAAAGTATTTAGCTTTTTATAAATATATTTCATAAAATTGAAAAATTAGTATATCTTTGAAAAATAGTTACGATTTGTAAAGATCAAAACATCAAAAACGTTCTATAGCTTAAATAGCGGTGTACAAAAGTACCAACATAAGATGAAAAAAAAATGCTTTTTTAGGGTTATAAGTGTAATATTTTTTGTTCGAAGATGTTAGAATATCCAATAAGTGTTTGGTTCAAGTTTGCTCCAAGAAGAGAACGTGCTGACCTTTCTAGGTCTGTGGTCTTCTAAAAAACAAACGGTCTACGAGTGCTAATTTAGTAATTTATATGCATCGTCTGTGTGGCGCAGACAAAAGAGGTCAAGAAGATCTGCAGACAAAAAACAAACACGTCTTAATAAATGAGTGGAAACTAATCTAAAACATATATTATATAAAGAAGCAATAAGTACCAAGTTGGATCATGATCTAAGTACTGCCTATTTATAATATTTGTAGGAAAATACGTGATATGTTTGATGTTGGCATTTGGAATGTTGCAAGCAGCTCAGATATATCAGGTGAGTTACACTACCCTATACGTGCTACTATGTGTTTATGTGGCGTATTCTCGTTTAATTGATGTATCAGAAAGGATCAATTTTATTAATTTTGTTCTCGGAAGGAGGAGCAAGGGCCAGAAAGGACCAGATTATATGTCATTGTTCCCGAAATGGGGAGCAATAAAATGACCAAGTTACATATTTATGTGTATTATGCTTGCACGCCATATGATAGAATGTGTAGTTGTTGTGTGCTCACTAAGCATTGTGCTTACCCGTTGTATATTTGAACTTTTTAGGACCCTCCAGGGTAGACAGAGGGAAGAACCCGGTGTGACCGCTCGTAGCCTGTATTCTCAGTTTTCATAGTTTTTGTTTTGACATTTGATTGTAACATGGGTTTAGACTTTTGTAGTTTTATCACATTAGTCAATTTATAACTCAGATGCATTTTTGAAGTATAATTAAAGTACATATTATATGTTTTGAAAAAAACTTGGGTCACTACACAATAAGATTTGTTAAAGATGGTACTCGAGAGGAACGATGTTGTAAGGTGTTAAATCTCCTGACAACCTTTTATCTGTTTACTTTAACTTTTTTATCTTGAATAATTATATAAAAAATAAGTGAAAATGAAAAATATATTATTAATTCATAGCAAGAGGAGAGAAGAAATGTCAAATGTCAAATATGAAATACCTCTTTTGTAATATATCTTCCAAATCCATCAAGTGCGGCGTTCATGTATATGTGGTAATTAATGAAAACTTACATTAAAGATCTTGGCTTTGATATGAGACTTGAAAGCGAAGCATTCACGAAACTGTATGAGCCAAATCAGAACAAGGGCTACAAGCGATATTACTAAGAGATGTGTGAATATAGTCGCGTACTGAACCCCACATCTATAAGTTACCGACTTTCTTTCATAGCCATACATCAAAAGACAACTAATCACCTATGATTCATAAGGTCTGGTTGGATCAAAATATTGAGGAGCTTCCAACTTAGTTATTGCAATCCAAAAACCATTTCGTGTTTTAAATCTTTAAATTCTTCCTCCGCATCTCTATTTTTTTCTTCGATAATACCATCCACCTGTGGAGTTGTTGTTGTCGTTGACTAATTTCCTATAATTGTTTTGTAGGAAGCAAGGTGGGAAATAGATTATAATAATCTTTGAGCCGTATTGTTGAAAGCGTTGTGGTGTTTAGCAGCGACATCAATACTATAGAGGTTTGGTGGTGTAATGATGGTGGTTCAATGTTGTGATGGTGGTTCAATGTTGTGATGATGGTGCAATGGTGGTAAAGCGGTGTCGGTGTGATGTTGATCATCCATGTCGTCTAGGGTTTTTGCGGGGAGATGGGGTTGTATATATAGTGAAAATGGAGTTATGTGTGTGAGATGAGAAGTGTGCAATGAAGGAAACACGGTGTCTAGAAATTATTCCAACGATTAGACTTTAAGAATAGTGAAACAACATTTTCTAAATGTTATATATAATAATTTACATTTTGTTCTTATTTCCTACATTTTAAGAATGTAGTTAGTCCATCATATCTCATAAGCTCTAGTCATCATCCTTAACGCTAACATAATGAATTTGAAGTTTTGGCATGTTACCATTATCTACCCCTTTAAAAAAATGAGATTAGTTTTCTTTTAAGGTCTAATTCACAATATGATTCCATTCTAACAATTGTCAATTTACTTATGCAAAATTTTAAAGTTCCTTTTCATGTTTCACGATCACAAGAAAACCTTTAGAGACAATCATCTCTACATTCTTTTGATGGATACTTTCATAATTGCAATTGTTTCGTTTATGTTTTTTCATAAAATCTGTCGTATCATTATTTTATCGAATAAACAACCAAGGTTCAACAAGCGGATCACAAGATCTCTAGTAAATCACACACGATGTCTAAAAATTGGAGCATTTTGATTGCGTGCAAAAAGACGATGACAATATATGCATTTGATGACATAGATGTGCAAATTGATGGACTTAGGCAGTAATTTATCATGGAAAATTCTATTTAATGTGAGCACATATAATTTTAATTTATAACAATTAGTAAATACTTGATTATTTGTTATTTGTCAAGTTTAAACACGGATGTATAATAGTCATTTATTCAGATTCAGATAATTCATTCAGCACGAAAAAAAAAAAAGCAATCAATAATATTATATCCATTCAAATATTGTTAATCATCCAGCAATATCGTTATTTATTCAGTATTATTTATCAATTTAAAACTTTAACATGAAAAATAATAACAATGCCTAAACCCTGTCCAACTTTATTCAGCCGTAGAATCATTTACAAGTAAATGAAAGATTGAATAAAATATTTTGGTATAGTCCCCAAACTTTGCAGGCCAAAAGTGAAAATTATAGAAATATAAAGGGCTTTTTTAATATATATAAATTATCAATCCCAACAACCCCGGTTATCTCTTCCTCATAACTGTTAGTTGCAAACTTGCAATTGTCCTTCCACCGAGTCTCAATAGATGCCAATTTCCCAAAAGAACTTTTAGTTAGAAAAATATTATTAAATACAAGAGGAAGATATGCAATTAATCTTTTATCGGTAGCACGTTTATAATAAATACATAAATATATTGATTATACTAAAAACAACAAAAATGTTATTTTTAACAAATATTTAAACAAAAAGACAAATCACATGTAATAAACATTTTTCTGGTTAATGATCATGCTTGGCCCTCGTGAACAATGATGGACAAAGAGGGGAGGGGTTGAGGGAGTGTAAGGCGGGTGGAAGTGGTCTTGATATGGCTCGGATGACACGACAAATACCATATCAGGTCCACGACATGCAGTGATTTAATTTTTTTTGAATTTTGTTTTTTATTTATTGATTTTTATTTTTATAAATACAAACCAAAAACCTACATTCTAATTTTGGGTTATTGTCACTTTAGCACAATAAGGTTATAATTTTTATTCGATTTAGTCATTCAAAATTTTTTACGTAATAAGTCATTAAACTCAAATTAGACGTGCCAATTACACCACAAATTACAAATGTTCTTGGTTGGGCCGGTCAACTGGCATATGTGGTATCATGATGTGGACGATGAGGCCACTTAGAGTCCATGTGGAGTCCACCTCATGTTTGTGCCTATTAAGACTTGTATCGTTAATATAAAAAAGAAGGTATTAATTGAAACACTCCCAAAAGTTATTTTCTCTTTTAGAAAACCAAGAAACCCTAAAAGTGAGCTCGTTTAATCTTCTGCAAGCTTTGTCGTCGTCTTCATCTGCGAATCGAGGAGGTAGAAATCGAGGGAATGCGGTTACCGACCTTTGTTTCTGCAAAAACCAATGTCGGTGATTGAAAAAACATCCCGGAGCCCACAGAACCCTAAAAGACGTTTCTTCAACTGTCAGAACTCATTGGTAAGCATTGGTGAGTTAGTAGTTAAGTGTAAGCTCGTTTAATCCACAAAAATTGAGCATCGAAGGGTTTCAAATGTTGTTCGATCTGTTGGGTGTTAGTTAAATTAAATATTTTTCATCAAAATGTTTAGTCTAGTCACTATAAAGATCTATGTTCCATGGTTCATAAAGATGGTTCTTTTATATTCAAAGCTTATCCTTGTAATGGTGTGTATAAAACGGTTGTGTGTGTGAATAACTTGAGTAATGTAATATGAAATATTAATTCCTCTAATGATTTAGACAAAGTGTGCTTATGGTATTGTTGTCTTGGGCATATAAAGAAGAAACGCATCGCCCAACTCCAAAAAGATGAAGTATTGGAATCATTTGACTTAAAATCAGATGATGGATGTGAATCTTGTTTATTAGGCAAGATGACAAAATACCATTTTTAGTGACTTTTGAGAAAGGTGAACGACTATTGGACATAATTCATACGGATGTTTGTGGACCTTTCAAATCTGCCACAAGGGACGCGAATCGCTACTACGTGATATTTATTGATGATTTCAATAGATACGATTATGTTTATTTGATTAAACATAAGTCAGACACTTTTAAAAAGTTCAAATAGTTCAAGCACGAAGTAAAGAATCGGTTCGTCAAGAAGATAAAGATACTTTGCTCCGATAGAGGAGGAGAATACCTTAGTATCGAGTTCAACGATTATCTAAAGGAATGTAAAATAGTTTCACAATTGTCCCCTCCTAGAACGCCACAACTTAATAGTGTTGCTAAGAGGAGAAATGGAACCTCGTTGGACATGGTTCGTTCCATGATGAGTCGAGCTCTCTTCCGATAAGTTTCTAGGATTATGCCTTAGAGACAACCGCACATATTTTAAACCTTGTACCAACTAAGAAGGTTTCTAAGACACCTCAAGAAATATGGAGTGTGAAGCGTCCTTCACTCACACATATCAATGTCTGGGGTTGTGAGGTTTTCGTTCGGCATGAAACCCAAGATAAACTTGAAGCCAGAGCCGATAAGTGTCTATTCATTGGCTACCCACAAAAGTCCTTTGGATATTTCTTTTACAGATCCAACAAAAACGTGGTGTTTGTAGCTCGAAGAGGTGTCTTTCACATTAAGAGAACTTATATCCAAAGAGGACAGTGAGTGCACAGTTGATCTTGAATAGAGTCAAGAGTCAGCCAATGAGGAACCTGTAGTTGACACTAGCACTCAACTAGAGGCTGAAACGCCTGTTGTGCCAGTTGACAGTTCATTACCTCTTCACATATCTAGTAGAGTTAGCATGCCTCCCGAGTTTTATGATTTTCATATTACTGCGGAAAGGGACACGTTTATTAGTGATAAAACACTGGTAATTTTGGAAGAGCCAGCTAACTACAAGGAAGTGATGGCAGGCCCTGAGGCTGCCAAATGGAAAGAGGCAATGGATAGCGAGATATGTATAATAACCAAATTTGGAAGTTGGTTGATCATACACCCGGTCGAAAAGACTGTGGGTTGTAATTGGATCTTCAAGAATAAGACCGGCATAAATGGGAATGTACACATGTTCAAAGTTAGATTAGTTGCAAAAGGTTATACTCAAACCAAAGGATTGATTATGATGAAACCTTTTCTCCAGTAGCTAAGATCAAGTCAATTAGGATAATGCTTCTCATAGTCGCCTTCTATGATTATAAGGTGTGGCAAATGGATGTTAAAACAACTTTCCTCAAGGGAAAACTTTCGGAGGATGTGTACTTGACACAGCCGGAAGGTTTTGAACATGCCAAGTATCCTAATAAGGTGTGCAAGCTTGAAAGTCAATCTATGGACTTAAACCAGCATTTCATAGTTGGAATCTTTGCTTTCATGAAAAGGTCAAAGGGTCTAGATTTTCTAGAAGTGAGGATGAGTCCTGCGTATATGTCAAATCTAGTCGGAGCATTGTAGTCTTTCTAGTGCTGTATATGGATGACATACTCCTTATAGGAAACGGTATCTCAACTCTATAATGTGTGAATACTAGCTTGGGAAATGTTTCACTATGGAGGATATAGGGGATGCAACGTACATACTTGGAATAAGGATATATAGAGACAGATCTAAGCGTCTATTGGGACTTAGCCAAAGTACATACTTGGATAAGATATTGAAGAGGTTCAATATACAAGACTCTGAGAAAGGGTCTTTACCCTTACATCATGGCATAAAGCTGAGTTAAGCTCAGTGTCCGGCCACTAGTGATGCGGTGGACAAAATGAGTCGAGTCCCATATGCTTCGACTATAGGATCGATCATGTATGACTGACACGTCGCAGTCGTTGATGTGGTCAAAAATACAAGATATAACCTTACAGCTCACTAGCTAATGGTAAGTAAGGGTCGAACCGTAGAGTCCGTGGTTGATATTCTGCGATAACAAACTCAATCGATCTATAGTGTCACTCTATAGATGGTTTTTTTCCATTCACTTGGAAATAACTGAAAATACCGAAAACTCGCAATTATAACTATCAAACAAACTTGCATCCAAATTCCAACCAATCAAAACCAAACGACTCTTATCCGAGGTATAACTCAGAAATCAGAAACGATCCAACACAAACAATCGAGTAAACAATAACGATTATCGAATCGAAACCGAAACCAAACACAAAATATAACTAAAATGAAACTTGCATTAAAAGATAAACCCACACCGAAAGCCGAATGTTTCTGACTTCGAGCAACAATCCAGATTCTCGCGATCAACAGAATTCTACAAATCAGAATCGTTGAACACACAAAGAACAAATACCAAAACAAATAAATAAATACTAAAAAATATCAAACTACCAACTACAGATCTTTAAACTACGAAAATCTGAGTCGAAGAAGCCTGAGTTCCACTCAAAGGCCGGGTCTTCGCTCCCGAATCACGAACCGGAGGCCTCTATTTATAGTTGAGAATAATTTCTGGACACGTCGCTTAAAGGGCTTATCCGCGGCGCGTCTTATCCGTAAGCCATGTTTCTTCGCACTTTGAAATTCAAATCCATCAGGTGTTACAGCTCACCGCGTCGCGCGTGTCCTCTAGGTCCGTGACGCGCGTGTTCCTTCGCCTGGAAGTAGACTTCATTCAAACTTGTGCCATTTTGTACGCTTTTTACCCTGTATTTCATATAATTCGCACAAAAACACTAGACATAAAATGTGAGTAATATCGCAGTTTAAGATATATATTTTACTCAAAACAGTGCTCAACAACGACTAATATACTTGATATTACTAGGCGTTGTCAATGACATGACATGTACGTGTCCTGATGTCTCATTTGCCTTGAGCGTTGTGAGTCGGTATCAGGACAACGCTGGCGAAAGTCACTGGACAACACTAAAGAATATTCTTAAGTATTTGAGAAATACAGGAGAGATGTTCTTGGTATTCGGTGGCAAAGATGAACTTAAATTTAGTGGGTACAGTGATGCAAGTTTCAATATGGATAGAGATGATAGTTGTTCACAATCCGGTTGGGTATTCTTGTTGAATGGAGGCGCGATAACATGGAAAAGTTTCAAGAAAGAAACGGTGGCAGACTCTACATGTGAGTTAGAGTATATTGCAGCTAGTGAATCTGCAAAGGAAGTGACTTGGTTAAAGATCTTCATCGGTGATCTGGTAGTTGTTTCAATAATCCAAGAACCCGTTGAAATCTGCTGTGATAACGAAGGTGCAATCGCATTGACTAAGGAACCTAATGATCATGGAAGATTAATGCACATACTCATGAAGTACCACTATTGTTGGGATTTGATCATATAAACAAAAAAAAATACAACGGAAGTCTTAACAAGATTAAATCACATAATATCCATGAATAGAATTCAGGATCATGCAGTTCATATCCGTTACAACAACTTTAAATCATAAACAGAATATACCTCAGCTAATCTCCTTATTTGATTTCTGGTTAGTGCCACGATTGTAGAGGATGAACATGATCCAAAGTAGAATCCCTCTAATGATTCACACCTAGGATCTCCAAAAAACAAGACAGATCAGAATTTCCACTTGGGAAAATGAGGCAAAGATCAAAACCCTAGAGAGGGATTGATTTCGCAGAAGGGAGAGGGAAGGAGGGTTTTTGGCGGCTCCTTGAAGGTTTTGGATGCCTTAGGGTTTGACCCCAAGCCCTTTATTTATACTGCAAGGCTTCTAAGGTTTCAAACTTAAGGAGCCTTTTTGCAGCCGCCACCTTTGGACTTGTCTAATTAATTAAACCTTAATTAATTAAAATTCAATCCCCGTAATTAATTTCTATAAATTAATTCCAAATTAATTTATCAATTAATTGCTAATTCAGTATCTAACTAATTTATTTCTCAATAAATTAATAAATTAATCATTCCTTCTTATTTTATGACTCTGTTTGTTTTTCTGGGTCATGACGGCAACCCAAAGGACCCTAATGTTATTATAAATATTACGATTAGTTGATGACCTTGGACACTAATTCCAATAACTATGTCTGTCACAAAGTGGAGAGCGGGGACATCGTAGTGAATAGTGTATCATCGGAAGATAATTCGGTTGAGTAAAATCAAGCACGATAAGCATGCGAAGAGCATAGTCATGAGACATGATGTTACTTTTAGTAGCTAGTTGATACTCGAAACATTTATAACAATAATAAATTGTAATTGAATTTGGTAATTGACGAGCATAGATTTCTTTATAAGTTAGTGAACTACCATTTTGTAATTATTTATTATTGTGTTTCATTTTGCATGTTTAGAATACACTTCCTGAGTATAAAATTACTCAAACATCCACAATCGGTCATACTCCTGGAAGTAATTTAAGACTGTCATGGAGTGTTGGTTGATGTCAGTGGAGATTAGAGATAGCATGGAGATGTAGCTAACACTCACGAGTACTTAAATGGAGACTTATATATTGGATAAACATGCATTTAGAATATACTTCATGGATTTAATCACGAGTAATTCTAAGATAATAATATCTTCTATTATTCAAGCGGAGATACATGCGTTTTAGTTTTTGATTCTGTTATGCATTGGTTTACCTAAACGCAACCGTAACTAGGAGTCATAATAGGTATATCCATGTATGACATGAAGATTTGACTATAACTATGTAGTCAAAGTTTATATGTTCATTTTGAATTAAATAGGAAAAAGCGATATCATGGGCCCCTCGATGATTTGATGTGGACATTATAGTGCTGGGCCAGCCTGGACTAGATTGATGTGTTCAATCCCATAGTCTAATAAGGTCAAAATAAATCGAAAATCGGGAAACATAATATTGAACATTGAGATTGATTCTTATCCATGTCTTAGATTCATACGATATCTTGTAGAACAAAGGAATAGTTGATCACTTGTCTAAGGGTTGACTCCATGAATAAGATTTAGAATTCGACAGTGGCTAAGGAAGCATGCTCTGTGGATTAAGTGGGAGACTTGTGACCAATTGAAGTTGATGACGTGTCCAAGTGGGAGACTGTTAGAATAGTGTCCAAGGTCATAACTAATTGGTAAGGACTTTCCATTAATACCAAGGTCCTTTTTGGGTTGCCCTCAGTAGTCCAAATGATATCAGTGTTAATTAAGAAAGAGATAGAGAGATAATTAGTTTATTAATTTGTCATGTGATGATAAACTAATTAGAAACTAGTTTAGATATAATTATAATTCATTTAGAATTAATTATAACTGATCTGTAATGAATTGTAATTAATTTAGCAATTAATAAAAATGCAGGGGCTGAATTGTAATTGTTCAATAGTTGAGCAATGAACATTCTGGAACCCTGGAAGGTGGGGGGAAGACATTTGGAAGGGTCCTTCCAAAGATTTCGTCCACAAGATGGAGAATCAAAGAGGATTTGATTCTTGGTAAGATTGGACTGTTTCCTTAATTGTTACCATTCAAACTTGTCTTATTTCTGTCCCACCTTCAAGTATAAATAAAGCTCCCCTGACACCATATTTTGTGCCCCATTCCAGAGCTCCTTATACATGGAATTTCTCTCTTTTCTCTCAGCAGAATCTATAATCCATCTCTAGGGTTTTATAGCGAGCTTTCTTAAACACATAAACTAACTGATAAATTGGACTTATTGGGTGTGAACCATTAGATGCATTCTCTTTTGGGTACTACCTTACTTAGCTTGGGATTTGATCTACACAACGGTTCTTCAAGCAAATTGGTTTTTCTAAAATGTTGGTATTTCTAATCCTTCTTGTAGTTGTAATTATCATTAAGTAGTTTCCTTGTAGGTTTAAGTAATTGTTTCTGGCATTGGATAATTTTGGTATGTTTCCGTTGTCATGTTTGATGTATTTAGGGTATAAAATTCTATGAATACCATCATCGTATGAGAAAGGACATTGAACAAATACCCCTTGAAAGTTGAGTTCCACAAGTGGATATAATCCTTGAGGTTCGAAGTCGACATTTCTGCAGCTTGTCTGCTCCTTCTGGTTGATCGCAAATGGATAACAAGACCCTAGTTATTACCTTCGATGGTTTTGTGGTTCGCTTCACTGATCTTATATTTGTATATTACATGACAATTCAAAAATAATAAGAATTAAAAGCAGATGCCATGTCATCACTCTTACCGGCTAACCTTTTAAAATCCTTTAATTTGGTGTAATTGACACGTTTTATAAAAGTTCAATGGTGTATTGTGCAAAAAAAAACTTCAAGGACCAAATCAGGAAAAATATGGAAGTTTATTGTGCTACAGTAACAATAACGCTCTAATTTCTAACCCCATCAAACGATTTATCTCACATACTATTATTCTTTCTACCACACACCACGACATGAGTAATTTCACTGGGAGGGAACGCGAATTGACTATAGCGGTAAAAACCAAATTAGTAAAAAGTAAAAAAAATATAGTTTTTTTTTCTTATTCTTTATTATTACGTTTATTAGGTTTTAACTTCAATGTAATGTAATTTTATTTTTAATGAATGAAACTTTTAACTTATATATAAATTAAATTGTTTAAATAAAATAACAAAATGGGAATGACAAAAACGACAAACAATTCCCTTGATGTGAAAAAAATAAGAGAAACGTCACAAAGTTGATATGTCGATTAAGTGGTAGTAAAAAATGAGTGGTGTAAAAAGGAGTAGACACCACTCCTTTTAGTCTAACACAATAAATAGACATATTTCATTGTTACACTACCTCATTGTCATGTAATTCCTACTCATCCACAATTTTACCTAGTAAATATCTATCACTCCACATCACAATATCATTTTTAATTTTTAATTATTCAATAAAACTAATATTAACTGAAAATAAAAATATAACATTAAATACAAACAAAAAAAGTTAAACTAATTTAGAAAAACTTAAAATTACAAGACTAAAATAAAATTTTACATAAAATAAAAAATAAAAAATACGTAATAAAATTACTCTTCATAGTTGCCATCGTCCTCATTGTAATTTTCATCGTTAACATTCCACATTCGGTACATTTGAACTATCTACTTCTTGACCAAAAATGGTGGTTACCACTTGAAAATGTGTTGAGAAATATTTAATCGTCTAATGAGGATGAAGAAGAATAAAAAGTCATGTTTCAAGTGTTTTGTAAAATGTTTAAAAGAATATAAGTATGAAATGTTTGTGTGAAAATTGTATAAAGTGTATGGTATTTATAAGGTTACTTTTTGAAACAAAAAAATACACATTAAAGGGGAAAAGAATCGATTTTTTGAATAATGAATGTGTGGTCAATCGTGGCTGAGGCCACACCCATCCACGCCTTGCTTCCACCACACAATAGAGGGTGGTGTACACATTGTGGTACGAGTGCCACGTCACCACCATGCCCTCGGTGTGGGTGGTATACCCATCAGCCTAAGGATGGGTGAGATAAATGGTTGTCATGGTTGGGATAGACTTCCATGAGATGGAAAGGGCTACCTGACATGTTACGCAGTCGTTTGATGTGGTCAAAAAATACTAATCTATACCTTACAGCTCACTAGCTAGCGACAAGTAAGGGTCGAACCGTAGAGTCCGTGGTTACCACTTTGTGTCGATAAACCGATCTATAGTGTCACTTTATAGACGGTAGATCAACAACACGTGGGAACAAACCAAACAAAAACCAAAACAAAACTCAGATCTGATTTCAGATCGAGAAACAGATAAATAACTGAATGCTTACATTATAAAAACTTAAATCAAAACCAACAATTGTTCAAAACTCAAACCAAACTTAGAATATCCAAACTATCCAGATCTACTAAAGAATCTAAACTAGAACATCGAGTAATCGACGAAAATTCCAATTCCAGAATACCACGATACCGAGTTGATAAAATAATAGAAAAACCAAGAACTAACCAAACTATTGAATGTAACTGAGAAAAATCACGAAATCAGCCTTTCGGATCCCTCCTTGATTCCCCGAGATGCCTCTAAAGTCGTACGGGGGTCCGATATTTATAGTGGTGGAAAATAGGGTCCCCGAGACGCGAACAAGCCTTTCCCGCGATGTGGGCCTCTTCAGATCCCGTTTTCTCAGAGTTTGAAATTGAAAATCTTGACTTTTATCTTTTCGGGACCTTAGCTCCGCTAACTTTAAGGTTAGTGGCGCTAATATTGATTCTAGAACTCTCCTCGCGTGAATTTGAAGTTTGAAACGAAGAAATCCCGCCTGGGCCACATTAGCGGCGCTCACCAGGAGGGTTAGTGTCGCTAACTTCTCCTGGTCCGCCTCCTTCGTCCGTTTTGGTCCATAACTTCTCCCAATTTGCGTAAAAAACCATGTATTTACACTAAAAGCATTTCCAAGTACTTTGGCACAAAAGTAAGTGATATTAGTCAATTAAGAAGGATAAACTAACTAAAACCCGACTAAATAACGACTATAATACTTGATATTATTAGGCATTATCAAACACCACACACTTGTGTCTTGCTTGTCCCCAAGCAAATAGAGTTTTTAACAAATTCTAACAAAGACTCAGACATTTTTAACATCGTCAGTTTCAAAGTTTATTGTATTCAAGAAGTTAGAAGAAAATTGATTTTTGAAAAATGACCAGAATACCCTTTGGGAATCACGACTTTTTAAAGGACCTTTAATTATAAATTTTCTGTTGTTCACCACTGTGTAAACTTACTTATTCAGATTCTAAAGGCCGTTAAGGAATTATCCATGACTTTCGATGTTGTTCGTGTAATGAGCTCTCGAAAACACTATCCCAGACCAAACGATCTTAGGTAGTGAGGTGCATAAATGCCCTACGGGCCACCCTTTTCGATCTTACCGGCTCAAACAACAAAGGTCACTGATCGACACTTCCCTCCTGAATCCTAATCTTAAGATACTCTAAATCCATAATTTTCTAACTTCCTAAACACTCAACTTGTTTCAACTAAAAATAGCATGGTAACAACTAAGCAGTATTTCTTGAAAAAATACCATAGTGCTATGACATTCAAAACCTATTTGTTTCTAAGCTACAATTTCTTAAAAATTTTGAAAATTGCTAAAATTTGAACATTATGACATTTTATGCAAAAATTCAAAAACTATTTTCAACCCTTCCCACTCCACATTTTAAACCGTACAATGTCCCCGTTGTACAAAAAGAAATCAAAACAATGGAGAAAATAGTTACCCCTTTGAACGGCAAATTGCTTGATTGACGGGATCGTATATAACATCGATTGCTCGTACCATTCTCGATGAAATCCAGGAGTCGGAGCGCCGCAGTAAACACGCCGGCATAACACAAGTGCAGGGGTATAGTGACCCCACACTTGCGTTATGCAACTCCCAACGTTTGGTACAACAATCACAGTTTGGCTAGGTAATCTACTAATATTATCAACTCATGCAAAATATGTTAAAGTAATTACAGACATAAGATTTAAATACATAAAACTAAAACTAAAACTAGAAATAAGAAGAATGAAAATAAAAAGATACAAGAAATATCACTCAGTATCATCATTGTGAATTCCTGATGGACCTGTCCCGGCGTTTCATGCTGAGGGGAATGGTGGTATGTCCCTCACGCCCATATGTAGCATCATCATGCGTCGTGCCTCTGCCATCCATCGCAGCTCAGCGCGAATCCCTACTACGTAGGCAACAAATCCCACATGAGTAGTCTTTATCCTTGTGAGCCTCGCATCCAATCCATCTTGCCTATCCGCCGGCTCCTGTTGAGCCTGCGACGGCTCTCTCCTACGCCTCTATGGTTGTGGCTGGCGAATGCGATCCTCCGGCTGTGCGGCCGGTACCTCAGCCTCAGCCTCCATCTTTGCGTCCATATCCTGAGCCTTTGCTGGCTCAGGCTCGCCAACCAACAAGTAGCTATCATCACCCCAGGGTGTAATAACGTCCATCACTAATAGAAATGTGGCCCCCATTGGTCTCGGATGGGACGAAGTCATCTGTCTTGTGACCTCGAGCGATAACATATCATAGGAGTGGGCTATACATGTAATGTAGTGGCCACCGACCAAAGGGCCAGCCGACCTGGGCTGCACGACCCCAACTAAGAACTCAGCTAATAGATAGGGGAGGTGGTAGAACATGTCAGCTCGAAGGAGTGCCCATAGAAATGGCAGATACTTCTTCGGCACCTTGTCGCCACCCTTACGCTGAGTAAGGGTGCAAGCAACAATCCTGTGTAGCAATCGGTGAATCGGCAATCATATGGTGCTAGCGATGGCCGAAGTGGTAAACACAATGTCACTGATCTCGCCCCAAATGTCTGCCTCCGTCACTCCCTCGTCCGGATGGATGGTGCACACAACTAAGAATGGCAGGAAATGCGGGTCAGCGGTCTTCTCCTCCGTATAAATACCCGCTCGCCATGCAAGCTCCGCGACTGTGCACGCCTCCTTGTCAAAATCTGATCATCTGCTGAGATAAGTCGTCACCCTGTGCTTCCCAGGCGCATGTAGAGTAAAACTCCAGGATGAGCTCCCAGTAACAAGTCGCGTCTGCCGCGATGAGACGGTCCCAGCAACGGCATGTGAAGTGATAAACGTCGTCGTCGCTGGTCGAGGTACGAACCAGGTGCTGCTCTAAACGAGGCATGATACCAGAAGCCACAGCGAGTGTCCGGTCTAGTGATGGTGCAACCTTTACCTCTCGACCAGACAATACGGTCAATCGTGCCTGGGATCTCGCAGACCCCTGCAGTCCCTCAGCAAACTCCAAAAACGGGTGCTCTGGCAATGCGACAAGTGGAACAATGGGTCTCATGCGACGTGCCATCTGCAAAAATAAATTATAGACAAAACCCAATGCATAATTATGAGAAAAAATTTGCAAAAATGGTCCCTGGGTCACATCAGCGCCGCTAACCACAAGGTTAGCGCCGCCAATGAAGAACACAGTCCCAAAAAAATTTTATGATTTTCGATTTTTAGTTCGATTTTCAAATTGATCATACCAATCTATTCCTAACATAGCAACTAGCAAAATCCCTATGGTTATTTCAGGAAAAACGAACTAAAAATGCCTTAATTTCTCGTTTGGGTGAAAAAAAACCCCTAAAACCGAACCCTAACTGCTTGATTCTTGAATTGGAGTTGTTTTCATCAAATTGAACACATCATAAGGTAGCTATAGGTGCGATTAACAAACCCTAGTAGCTAAATTTACGAAAAACAAATCGTAAATCTTCGAATTGGGGTTGAGGGGTTCGGTTTTCCGAAAACCCCAATCGAGCTTTAAACCCACTGATTCGAAGTGAATGATGCGATAAGAACAGTAGATAGGTGTTTAGATACATACCGTAGGCCCTTAATCGAAGTTTGGCCGGAAGATGCACTCGAAAAACAAAGAAATTTGGTGAGTTTTTGTGTGTCGTTGGCGTCAGTCGCGAGGGGGGAATTGTTCAACATTAACGACTATAATGTATTGATATAAGGGTGGACCCGCGTTTGATGGTCAGTAGCGCTAATCTGCATTTCCCAATTTTCCAATTATTAAAAATCTCGTTCAATCACCCCAAACTCGGGCCAAACCGTGTCATTTTTGAAAAATTCTCCAAGTGATATTTCAACTGAATAAAAACAAAAATTAAAATACTTATCGAAATTGTCGAGTTGCCTCCCAAAAACGCTTCTTTGTTCGGTCTTTTAGTTGGAACGTCTTTCTGTGCCTATGGTGGGTCGTATGCCATCTGTCTCTGCTGAATGTTAGCCACCGTCCGTTTCTTGACCCAATGATCCTCCAGTTTTCCTGGGTCGAATGGCTTGTCGGTTCTGTTACTGCCGCCCGGTCGCCTTCTTCCGATTAATTCTCGTGGATGCTTGAAAGTTGCTTTAAACCTCCAAACTCGATATTTCCTTTGGTATCTCATAAAGACCATCGGCTTGACGTGGAGCACGTCCAGTTCCAGTAGTTGTTTTACGAAGCATTGTTGCTCGCATATTGCGTGTTATCTATAGTTTGTGTTTTTGGCCTGCAGTACCAACATAAAATTTCCAATCGGATGGAATCGGGAGGCATATTATTGGTATGCTCCCGGATGTTCTCATCAATGGTATTGATCACGTCTAATTTTACACTCATGAATGGACCATGAGTGTCGAGAAAATTATGTTTTTAGTCTTCAACAACCACGTCTTCGTTATCATATTCTCGGTCATCGTCTAACAAGTGGATCGGCTCCAAGAGTGAGCGACTGACATTTTTTAGTGATGGTACATATTCGCTCATCACCATATCTCGGCTCTCAAAATGTTCAAATTTTTCAAAAATTGTTGGGTCGGGGATAGTATTGTCATCTACCCCCTTCCCTCAATAATCGTCTCGACCATGTTGTCTGGTGATGGTATGGACTCACTCATCACCAGAACTTGATTTTCAAAAGTATCAACAATTTCAGGAGTTGTTGGGTAGGGGTTAGAATTGTCATTTACAGCCCCCTCCACAACGTCCTCTTCGACCAAATTGTCTGGTGATGGCATAGATTCACTCATCGCCAGACCTTGATTTAAACATTATCAAAAACATCAAAAGTTGTTGAGTCAGGGGTAGTATTGTCATCTACGACCTCCTCCTCAACAACCATTTTGACCATCTCGGTGGTCTCCTGACTTTCCTAAGGTGTATGACCTTTCATCACATGTTCAGGTGATGCAGGTTCACACACAGTATCATTGGTATTGAAATCACTCGCCTTGGTTTTTGGCGAGTATGGTTGTAGTCCCATATGTTCCTCTATCTGAGCTGATGAATTTCTCATTCTCGAAAGTGATTTGGCCATATCCTTCGTCGCTTGGACGGTTTCAGCCATCATTTCCAACATTTGATCCAACTTCTCACTGAACGAAGGGTCCTGTTTATGGTTGTTCACAAAGCACGACTCAACGTAATTTCCAGATTGAGTCGGCTCCTCGGTCCACAACCTATTGTCATTGAATGATCCATTGTAGCAATCATTCTCGTAATAGTTGTTGGCCGGGCCACCATATTTCTCACATTTGTTATGATTGGTGTACATGTTTTGTTTGTATAGATTCGGACTTCCATACCAATTATCATTAAATGATTCATTGTGGTAATCATTTTCGTAATGGTTAAAAACCGGGCCACCATAACACGTGTACTGGCCTGTGTACATGTAATCGCCCATTATGAGGACGTACACATGCGAAAAATTAAAAAACTAAAATCAAACATCAAAAGGGAAATCGAAAATCGACACAGAGTGTCAAGCGCACAACTCGCCGACAACTTTTACATGCTACCTAGTCGTTGATGCAGTAAAAAATACTATACCTTACAGCTCACTAGCTAGCGGCAAAGGGTCGAACCGTGGAGTCCGTGGTTGGCACTTTGTGTCGATAACAGATCTATAGTGTCACTTTATAGACGGCGGATCAAGAATACGTGGGAACAAACCAAACAAAAACCAAAACAAAACTCAGATCTGATTGCAGATCGAGAAAAACGATAAATAACGGAATGCCTACTTTATAAAAACTTAAATCAAAACCAACAATCGTTCAAAACTCAAACCAAACTCAGAATATCCAAACTATCCAGATCTACTAAAGAATCTAAACTAGAATATCGAGTAATCGACGGAAATTCCAATTGCGGAATACCTCGATACCGAGTTGATAAAATAATAAAAAAAGAACTAACCAAACTATCGAATGTAACTGAGAAAAATCACGAAATCAGCCTTCACGATCCCTCCTTAATGCCCCGGGATGCCTCTAAAGTCGTACGGGGGTCCGATATTTATAATGGTGGAAAATAGGGTCCCCGAGGAGCGGAAAAGCCTTTCCCGCGACGTGGGCCTCTTCAAATCCTGTTTTCTCGGGGTTTGAAATTGAAACTCTTGACTTTTATATTTTCGGGACATTAGCGTCACTAACTTTAATGTTAGCAGCACTAATATTGATTCTAGAACTTTCCTAGCGTGAATTTGAAGTTTGAAATGGAGACATCCCTCTTGGGCCACATTAGTGACGCTAACCAGGAGGGTTAGCGTTGCTAACCAGGAGGGTTAGCGTTGATAACTTCTCCTGGTCCGCCTCCTTCGTCCGTTTTGCTTCGTAACTTCTCTCAATTTGTGTAAAACCCCCTGTATTTACGCTAAAACATTTCCAAGTAATTTGGCACAAAAGTAAGTGATATTAGTCAATTAAGAAGGATAAACTAACTAAACTCTGGCTAAATAACGACTATAATACTTGATATTACTAGGCATTATCACTGCCGAAGAAGGGTTTGTATGAGGCGGTGTACATATTAAAGGTTGTACCTAAAATTGGGTCATTTATTTGATTATCACCTTCTAATATATTAAAGACAGAATATTATTTTAACAATATAACTTTTTTATTATATATAATACATTAGTTGGTTCACACAACCCGACTTCGATCAACCTTGACATAGACCACTTTTAATTCGTTACAAAATACAAACTTGTCCATCTTGCCACATATAATCCTTAAAAAATAGAAATGCTTATAATAAAACTCAAATATAATGTAAGTATTCATTTATTAAAGGTTTCACTAATGTGAAATGTCTTCTACACGCACATGAAACCATATTTCATATTCCATGTCTTTGACATCCAAATATCATTGCTTGTCAATTTAAGACGCCCTCACAACTGAATAAATGAAGAAGATGATTATATTGCTTCACAAGGGTGGCAGAGCCCAAAAGACTTTTTTAGACTTATATTTTATGAATGGGACAAACAACTTTCTAAAATGACTGCAACGAGTCTTGACAGTAGTCGGATTTGTAATTATTTATTGTTTTGATGGAAGATTGATGCATTACTAATATTGTAGATAAAGATTTATGGAAAATGAAGGAGATATTCTCTTTATTGACTGAACTTTGAGACATACCTAAAGATAAACATGTGCAACTATCATCTTCACCCGAACCATATAAGGAATCGACTTTTAAATGAAAAAGGAAAAACATGTCTTGAAAATGCAATTTTTTCCACCGTTTAAATTATTTTTCTCTATTCTATTCATACCTAGTTTCATGGAGCTTTAATACACAAAACCTCTTGTTGGTGCTTTGGTCAAAGTTTCGAAAATTTTGGTCCCCATGATATATGAAAATTGCAGTTTTTGTCCTAATGATTTCCAAATCTTGCAGTTTTGGTCCCCTGGTCCATATGAAAAGTCTATATTGCCCTTTATAATTACCTTTTTACTGATTTATTTATTTTAATATAAAAAATGAAAAAATGACCCACCCCACCGTCTTTCTCTCTCTCTCTCTCATACACACACACACATACACACACACACACACACACACTCTCTCTCTCTCATATACACTCTCAAGAACATAAATACACACTCAAGAGCAAACACACACACACACACACATATAAATATGGGTTTGTTCTCCAAAACACTTGAGAACACGCATACATATATACACTCAAGAACACGCACACACATACACACTCAAATCTGGGCTTGTTCTTCAAAACACTCATGAACACACACACACACACACACACACACACACACACACTCAAATATGGGTTTTTTCTTCAAAACATTCAAGAACACACACACATACACTCACACTTAAGAACATACATAAACACTTAAGAACACACATACATACACACATATACATACATACACATACATACTCTCTCTCTCTATCTCCCTCTCTCTTTCTTTCTCTTTCTTTCCCTCTCCTCCCTCTCAAACAGCTACCGCCTGCCACCTCCATTCTGACTCGATAACTTTTGAATGTATGAGTTATAAAGGTCTAAAACATGATAATCCAGCTTGTGGCTTGTGGTGGTGGGTGTTGGAAGAAGACGGTGGTGTGAGGTGTTGATGATATCGCCTGGAGGAGGATGATGGTGTTTGAGGGAGATGAAGTTGTGAGTGTGAGAGGGAAATGGGTTTCTTGTGTGTGTGTGTGTGTGACGATGTGAGATGTGGTGAGATGAGTGAATTTACTCTTTTCTAATTGTTAGGAATAAAAAAAATTAAAAGTTAAGAAAAAAGTAATTAAAATGGCAATATAGTCTTTTAACATGGATCATGGACCAAAAATACAATATTTTGGAAACCACGGGGACAAAAGTACAAAATTTCCAAAACTTGGACTAAAACTGAAATTTCATGTAAATCACAGGGACTAAAACTGTAATTTACTCTAAAAATAATTAACAGTTAACAACGCTTGAAGACTTTCAAAAAGAGCGAGTAGGAGTGTCCTGCCTTTCGCGGTTCGGGGTGTACCGCTTCTCTGAGGTTTTAAGCCATGTGTTGCCTCCATTTCTCAAACGCAGGTCTCCTCTTGTCTCTTCTTGTTGTTCATTGAACTCGTGGCTCTCGCAGAATTCGAAACAAGTACAATAATGAATAGATTAACTCTTGCCCTAGCCGTCGGTGCCGGACTTTCGAGTAGGTCAATAGTCACAGATTCAAACGATATTGAGTTCGGAAACCTTTGGTGGTTTGTTTATGCGGGAGTTTCGTGCCTTCTTGTACTATTTGCGGGGATCATGTCCGGTTTAACCTTGGGACTGATGTCTTTGGGAGTTGTTGAGCTCGAGATTCTTCATAGGAGTGGTACCAACCAAGAGAAGAAACAAGCAGGTAACATTTATTGGTTGCGTTTCAATTTTGACTGAGTTCTTTTGATCGAATTTTGGAAAAAATAATCGAGGTAATATTAGTAAATCTCTTATAACAAGTCCATCGAACTCGGTTGTGTGTTAGGTAGAACTTGATTTTTTGTTTTCCTGCTATTAAATGGTAGGCGTTCATTAAATCTCTTAAATTAGCCAAATGAGAATTCTTCAATTCGATATATAGAGGATGAGGATTTGAATTCGGCATTTGTTTTGTGAATTCTAGATGCCATAAATTTATGCCTGGTTCATCAACTTGTTTTGTTGTGTGGTTCACAAAGCATATTCTTATAATGATAAAACTCCACTTAATTTTGTTTTATTTGGTCAGAACTCAGAAAATTTCATTGAATATCTGCTTCCCTTACAGCTGCTATCCTCCCGGTTGTCCAAAAGCAACACCAGCTTCTTGTAACATTGCTTCTGTGTAATGCTGCAGCCATGGAGGTGGGCAGTGTTGATAACTTTATGACTTAATGTACAACTTAATCGTGATGTTATTACACCTGTCTATACTAGTAGTCATTGATTATAATTCTAACTTCCTGCAGGCTCTTCCTATTTACCTGGATAAGATTTTTCATCCAGCTGTTGCAGTGTTGTTGTCTGTGACCTTTGTGCTAATTTTTGGAGAGGTATTTGTTGGTATTTATGACATTCCTTTTTGCTAGAGTAATATAATTTACAGGATCAAGACTAAAAGTATAAGATAATACTAGGTGATACCACAATCAATATGTACAAGATATGGGCTCGCTGTGGGTGCTAATTTCGTGGGGCTTGTTCGATTTTTAATGATTGTTTGCTATCCTATTGCTTACCCTGTTGGAAAGGTAATTTCTATAGTTTATATGATTGAAAAACTTAACTGAATTACCTTTTGAGTTTTCTATAATATTAGAGTTTACATGTTTGCAGGTTTTAGATGCTTTAATTGGGCATAATGATGCCCTGTTTCGGCGCGCCCAGTTGAAAGCCCTTGTCTCCATTCATGGCCAAGAGGTACACCTTCTCATTTCTATATCCTGTTTCCATTATTATCTTTTTTACTTCAACTTGTACTCTCCCCTTTTGTTGTTTCTTTTGAAAAATCATTATAGGCTGGTAAAGGGGGTGAACTTACCCATGATGAGACTACAATTATAAGCGGAGCACTTGATTTGACAGCAAAGGTAAGTAAATATATCATTTTAATATTGATTTCTTTCACTCATATTTCCTATAGAAAGCAACAATGGATGTAACATATGAGAATATGTGCAGACTGCAGAGGAGGCCATGACACCTATTTGCTCAACATTCTCACTGGATGTGAATTCAAAATTGGACTGGTGAGTCTCATATTTCTTTTTTTGATGGTTTGACTATTTTTAGTACATTAGAAAGATGAGGCTGAATGGTTTACATGATGTAGGGAAGCAATTGGGAAAATTCTTGCAAAAGGCCATAGCCGTATTCCTGTCTATTCTGGCAACCCCACCAACATCATCGGACTCCTACTGGTATATGCTTGGAAAATCCACAGTGTTTCTAACTTATTACATTACATTACCTTTCATTTTCATTTTCACATAATAGGTGAAAAGCCTTCTTACAGTTAGGGCAGAAACAGAGACTCCAGTTAGTTCTGTTTCCATTAGGAGAATCCCAAGGCAAGTGTAATTTTACTTATTAGGTATCGTGTGTTTCGTATTTTTATTTCACTTGTTTTGTCTATTTATGTTTCAGGGTTCCAGCGGATATGCCATTGTATGACATCCTTAACGAGTTTCAAAAAGGTGGCAGTCATATGGCGGCTGTAGTCAGAGTCAAAAGCAAAGACCCTCCACCTACAGAAAAACTAGTCGCGATAAATGGGAACAAATATTCACAACTAACTAAACCATTGTTGTCCAAACGTGAAGAAGAATCAGATTTTTCGGTCAATATTCCTGAACCAACCACACAAAATACTGGTGACTCGCCAAAAAGTTCAACATATCTGAGTGATGAAATTGAAGATGGTGAAGTCATTGGCATCATCACCCTGGAAGACGTTTTTGAAGAGCTTCTACAAGTAACTTAACAACTTCTTTTCTTTATTTTTTTTGCTTTAATTTTTGTCACAACTTGAGCTAAATGGTTTGACTAATTTTTGTTGCAGGAGGAAATTGTTGATGAAACTGACGTATATATAGATGTACATAAAAGGTGTGTGTGTGTGTGTCTTTATTTTGACAATTCCAGTCAATCTAACCGAGTTGTTACACTAAAAGTTACATTACTAAATGTTTCAGAATACGGGTAGCTGCTGCAGCTGCTGCTTCATCTGTTGCCCGAGCACCCTCAACCAGAAGGCTAGCCGCTCAAAGACCCACAGTAAGTCATACATCATTTTATTAATACTGTGATTTATTTGATAAATTTCTATATTTATGGATTTTGTTGTTAAAATTTACCAGGTGATCAAAGAAGACAAGGGTAAACCACCACGGTTGTAATGAAACACACGATTGGAGCTTGTTCAAAGGACGAACTAGAGTGGTAGTAGAAGTAGATGGTTACTTGGTAGAATGGTATATTTTCACTTTACCATGTAAAATTTTACTGTCGGGGTTGTGGTTGTTTACACGAAGGGGTAATAAACTTGAGAAGAATCCTTTTCCGTTTTTGCTTTTACTAATTAGGTTCAGGCTCCATTGGTGTCAGCTTTATTTTTTTAGAGAATACGCCAAAGATGACAAAGGCAGAAAGAGTAGTTGCTTTCTTTATTCTCCTTTGGCGTGTGTTTGGACTTTGATGTACCTATATAGGCTTTGGTTAGGTAAGACTTTTTCTCCCTTATGTGTTATGTGGTTATGTTTTAGACGTCCTTGCTTGACTAGCTCTTACTGTTTCACATTTCTATAAATAAATTCGTTTTATGAAATTTGATTGATGCTAGTCATAAAATTACAAACTTGAATCGCCTTCATCAATGAGCAGGCAACGTAAGTTTGCCTATAGGGGGGATTTCAACTATACATGTGAAAATCGGTCAAATTGAGTTATACGTTTTTCTTTGATAATTGGATGGTTAGGTAAAGTTTAAAAGAAAAGGTAAAGAAAGAATGGACAAATTGTTGGAAAACATGGGTTTTTCATTTTAGAATATATTTTCCACACCTTCTCTAAACTTGAAAAGGAAAAATGTTTATTGGTTTATTTTAGCTGAAAATACAAGTAAAAGTCCTTAAGGAGATTTCTTAACATGATTGGTCATTGTGGTTTTGAAATCTTGAACTTGAGGTTCTTATGTCTAATATCGTTAAAAATATATCGTTAAATACATGTAAAATGATCGATTTACACTTCTTTTGTTTTATAGCTATATTATAAGGACTATTATAGAAATTTATAAACATCTTAGGGTAAACAATATATAACTTCACCCCCAAAGTCGATCCAAACATAAAAAGTATATATAGAAGGAAAGAGATAGACGAAGTAAGAGGAAGCAGAGTGAGGGCGGAGTTCTAATAGCAATCACACCCATCTCAACCTCTGAACCACCGTCCATTACCCACACATCATTACAACCTTGCGCTACCCCGCCATGCCTCCACGGCTCCACCATCGAGACATACCAAACACAACCTAGAAAACAATATCTAAAACAAAATGAAAAAGATCTAGTACTGTTGATCGAGCATTTCCTTTAGAAAGCTTGCTTTTAGTGAGCTTTTTGTGGTTCTTGGTTGGAGATGATAGGGTGAGTGTGGAGCTTTTGTATTTGAAATAAAGACAATGAATGGTCGAATAGGATAATTGCAATGAGTGTGGACTGTGGAGCTTCTATATTAAACAAATCAACAAAGCTCTCTTTGTTTTCTTATTATTTTTCACTTTTAATTTCTCCTAAGTAATCAATCCATGTTTTGATAAGGTCAATTTGATGCTCTTAAAAAATGTTCAAGCCAGTTCACATGTTTTCTCTATTTTGAATTAGTTTTTTCAGAACTGGCGATAACTTTTATATGTCCATTAATATATTTAGTAGTTGTGACATCATATGATTTGTAGCAATTTCCACAAAAAGTCCCCCACTCTATTAGTTTGACTCTACTCGCTTGTATTAGCATCTCACCAGAAGGGTTGGGATACTTGATATGGGCATATTGTGCAGCTACATCCTCATCGACAGTCTATTCTTCTCAAACTTTTATTCTTTTATTTAGATTTGGGAACCCCTTTTTGGTGCAAATGATGTTTATATACACAATATTAGTTTGTTACCTACAAAAAGATGATCAATTAATCATATAGTATGACCAAACTCAGAACTTCAGCTGCAACTACCATGTTTTGTATCTATGGTGGGAAGGTGAAGTTTGAAAAAGTTACGATCGGAGAAGATGAATTTGTAGAGAGATGGAGGGAGAAAGACAATCAATGGGTGGTGTAAGGTCCTTATGGTTGGTGTTCTTAATAATAACAAAAATAATTAAGAAAATAGAAAATGATAAAAGAATAAAAGATGGTAGTGTGGTTATTTCATAGGTACGTAACATTTTTTTTAACGATATTAGATATAAGGACCTATTATGCAAGATTTCAAGACGACATGGACCAACCATGTTAAAAAATCCCCATAAGGATTGCTTTTTGCCAACCATGTTAAAAGATGCCTCGTAGGCAAAGATGAAATTCGATTCCACTCGCGGGAGAATCGGGGCTGATCTTCAATACAAATCTAGAATATTTGGTGGCTTCTGCTTCGTCTCCTCAAAATGATCGATAATCTATTTCTTCTTCAAAAATCATCCGAAATCCAAAAATGGGTGCTACTTCATCTGTCTATGAGAATTCATCAGTTCATGATTTCACAGTCAAGGTATTTGTCCATCATCATCGTACGTCGAGCGGTTAGATCTTCAGATTTCAATCCAGAATACGATTTGAAATTCGTTTAAACTGAATCTAGATTCATGAGATTTGAAATTCGTGGAATGTGGTTTTATATTCATGCGATTTTGAAAGTCGTTGAAAGTGAAACCTGATTCATTCATTTTGAAATTCGTTGAATGTGAGATGCAGGATAGCAGTGGAAAGGACGTGAATCTTAGCATCTACGAAGGGAAAGTTCTGCTTATCGTCAATGTTGCTTCCAAATGGTTGTTTTCATCGTCCTATTATCCTTTTAGATCGTATTGCATTATGGGTGTTTAATTAGTTAATTTAGCTTCGATACCCAATTCAGGGTTTGTGTGTTCAATTTTTGTATTAGCAGTTTTGTTTTAGGGTTTGATTGTTGAATTTTTGTGTTCGCATTGGATTTCGTTTCTGATTGGTTATAATGCAACAGCGGATTAACCAATTCGAATTACACCCAACTTACAGAGCTTTACAGGAAATACAAAGACAAAGGTATCAGCTCGTTCCCTAAGAACTTGTTTCCAGATATTGCTTGTGAATGAGTTTCATGCACAAATTGTTGCGAACCTGAGTCGGAAATTGAATCAGGTTTTGTGATATTGGCATTCCCTTGCAATCAGTTCTTGAAGCAAGAACCGGGGCCGATAGAAGAGACAGTCCAGTATGTCTGTGAGAGGTTCAGTGCTGAATACCCGATTTTTGGAAAAGTAAACTGTTTCATTCATTCATTTTACTTTTCATTCCTAGGGTTCGTTTACGTATGTTTGCTTGTTTAACAATTTAGGTAAAAGTGAATGGCACTGAAGCAACACCATTGTACAAGTACTTGAAAGCAAATTCAGGTGGATATATGGGCGCTTCCATCAAATGGAACTTCACAAAGTTTCTGATTAGTAAGAAAGGCAAAGTGATACGTCGAGTTGGCCCAAGGACCGAACCATTGAGCCTTGAGGTACACGCTATATGTCTCTAGTTTTTTGCAAATAATGAAACATTAATTGCTACACCTTTACCTGGAAAAGGGTCGATTTGGATTTGATCTGTTGATGTTCCATGATGCAGGATGACATCCAAAAAGCATTAGAAGAGCCCTAATTAAAACTAGGTGATCTGATAGGATTCCAGTGTTTTAGCCTATTGTCATCTTAGAAGTTAGAAGCAAAGCTTCTCAATGTCTAGTAAGTTTGATGCATTCGTGTCCATTGAAGATTGTCGGTGTCAAATTTGCACTCCCATAGAAAAGTTTCTTAAAGATTTATTTACAACTAATCACCTTTATGTTTGCAAAGCCTCCCAACCGCCCATATGAGATGGATCTTACGTTACGGATAATCATATTTTGTTCCAGAAAGACATTTGTAAACCATACTGGGAGGTGAAGATATTGGTGGTGAAACAATTGAGGTATAGTTATTTTAGTCTTTCCAAGTTTAAGGTTATATATTTGGTGTTCACGTTTCATATGACAATTGTCGTATAGTTTTTTTAATTGTTCCAAGTTTAAGGTTATATATTTTGTGTTAGTTTATAATTATGTAGTTATATTTTAAATTTAATAAGCGTTTCAATTATATTAAATTTTTTATTACTTTTTTTAATAAATTGAATATTTCTTTAGATAAATTTTTAATATTTCTTCAAATGTATGTATTATTTTTATATAAATGAATATATACAGTATTTATCTAAAGGGAAATCTTCATTAAAGTCTCAATATTTTGACCCAGCTTATGAAAAATCTCAAATTAATTTTTATTAGCAAAAAAAGTCTCAAATTAGTTTTTATTAACAAAAAAAGACAGAAACTACATGTTTTATCTTCAATAAAGTTCTAATATTTTTGCATAGTTTATAAAAAAGTCTCAACACTCTGTCCTTTTTTGTTAATAAAAATTAGTTTGGGATTTTTTTGTTAATAAAAATTAATTTGGGACTTTTTCATAAATTGAGCCAAAATATTGAAACTTTAATGAAGATTTCCCTTATCTAAATGTATTATAAATTTAGTTTTTTCTATTTAATAGATTGTTTGTTTTAATAATACACATTTAATTCGAATTTATCATGTACGAATTATTTATTTGGTTATGTTTGTTTGATTACATAATATGTAAAGTTTTTGTAACAAAAAGATTTAAGACATTTTTTTAAAAAGCTAATAAATAGAAGGGGTATTTTTGGAAAATCTAAATAAGTTAGGAAAAAAATATATGTCGAAGATTATTTTGTGTGTAAAAATAATGTGAGGGTTAGAGATGAGTAACTATTTACATAATTTTTATATCATTTTTGATACAAAAAATGGTGTTAAATGTTAGAGATGATCTAACCATCTTATTCCCAAAAGCTAAGCGATAGGGGCTTTGCGAAATCTTCTAAGATGTTAATAGGTAAAAGAATTGGGGTTGGTTGAATATCCCGAAATAACTTTATCTTGTGAAATCTTCTAAGATGTTAATAAGTAAAAGGATTGGAGTTGGTTGAATATCCTGACATAACTTTCCTTTTTTGGTAAGACCCGCATAAAAATATCATTCGTGGGTAAGACTAACTCCCCATGAGGTAATTATATGATTTTTCAAGGTAAAAGGGCGTCAAAAATGCACAACTCAAGTCAATGTCCTTTAGGCAAATGTTACATGCTTATTGAGGGCATCGTCAACCCACCATTATTTTTGGTGAAAATAACTTTAGTCCAACACTATTTTATTAACATCAAATTTGTTGTTAATTTTCATTCGTGCAATCTTGGTGCTTTAATTTTAGGTCATTTCTATTTTATTTTAATGCTTGCAAGTTTAAGCATCTATGTTTCTAGTTAAGTTAATTGTATAATTATATTTTAAATGTAATAATCAGTTCAAATATATTCACAAAAGTTAAATACTCTATTAATTTAGGGATAATGACTTGATAGGGTAACAAACTTTTAAAATTGTTCATATTTGGTCACTAAACTTATTTTTGTGCTTGCTTTACCCATGAACTTTTAAAAAAAATCACATTTAGTCATTTATGTTTTTTTTGTATACATATGACCATTAAACTTATTATTTTGTACATATATGACCAATAACTTAATGATCATATTTGTACAAAAAAATGTTCAACGGTTATATGTGTACAACAAAAACAAGTTTAATGGTTATATGTGCACACAAAAAAAAAAAAAAACAAAAGTGACTAAATGTGGACAAAAAAAACATAAATGACTAAATATGTACACGGGAGAAAGTCTATTACCCTTACAGATCATTATCCCTAATTTGAATTAATCGCTACATTGCCAAAACAAGTTATTGACCGACTATGTTATCATGTTTTAGATTAAGGTATAATGACCTGATATGGTAACAAACTTTTAAAAGTGTTCACATTGGTCAGTGAACTTATTTTTGTACTTGATTTACCCACGAACTTTTTAAAATTATTCGTATTTAGTCATTTATGTTTTTTTTACACATATAACCATTAAACTTATTTTTTTTGTACATATATGACTAATAATTTAATGGTCATATTTGTATAAAAACAAAGTTTAATGGTCATATGTGTACAAGAAAAACAAGTTTAATGGTTACATGTGCACAAAAAGACATAGACCAAATATGGACAAAAAACATAAGTGACTAAATGTGTACACGGGAGAAAGTTCATTACCCTTACAGATCATTATCCCTTCAAATTAATCATATATGAATTATTTATTTGGTTACTCCTTTTACTAATTAAATTTATAAAGTTATTCTACCAAAAAGGTGTAAATATAAGTTTGTAAAAATCTATAAAATATAAAGAGTATTTTAGAAAATCTAGATAACTTAGAAAATGAAATATACTTGAAATATTCTTTTTTGTATAAAAATGGTATTAGGTTGGAGCTGAATCAATGTTTGCATCATTCTTCGTATCTTTTGTTTGTGTAGAAAATGGTGCTAGGGCTAGAGATTGTCTAATGATGGTAATTAAAGTTGTAATTTTGTTAAATTCCATCAATTAAATGTATTTTAAAAATGCTCACAAAATACCGAAAATAGAAAGGTTATATTACAAGATAATCATGTTCTCAACTTTACCACAAAGGACTACTCATTTCGCGAGAGTGGTATTGTGAATTTACATTAAATTCGTGATAATGCTTATTTAACATAATAAATTTTATGCAAGTATAATCGATTTCTATAATATCATGAATCACCGCTGTATCACATGCATTGAATCTTTACTCTTTGGGTTTCATGAAAAACTCATAGTATTCTATTTTTTCATGATATATTAAAATTTAGCTATATAAACTAAAAATTTTAGATAACTAAATTATCACAATTTTTATTCTTGTTCTACCATCTCTCAATATTGTTTTATCATTCTCTTTCTTTAAAAAAAAATGAGATTTTACATTCGCGACCGTCCTAGGACTCTTCGTACAATATTGTACCTTCGACACCACCTATACTATGAGCTTTACGACCAATCAATGATCTCATTCCAACCATCTTTTGTATGGTTTTATATTGTCTATCTTTGTGAGTTTTGTTGCGGTGGTAATATCAGATATGATAAATTTTATTTTTGGCTCAAATTCATGTTGAAATGATAAAAAAAAGAGATTTGGTTCAAAACATTGTTAAATGTTGGTTGTTTACATGTCAATTTGGTTTTTGGTCTTAAACTAATATTAAATGTTATTTATTTACCTAATTGTTTGCTTAAATAATTGATATAATATTTAAATATTTTACCAACTAGTATGTTTAACATGATTATATACTAGATGCATCTTACATATATTACAATTGACTGAATTAGCGAATTTATATCTAGTAAAAATCTCCCAACATATATTATGAAAATTTGGAAAACCAAAAAATTCTGAATAGCATAACTATATTTTCTTGAGTATGTTTACCAAGTTCACATTATTCACACATAAAGAACATCTAGTATGTCTAATACAATTACACATGAAATGCACCTTACATATTTTACAATTGATTTAATTAGTGAAATTATATCTAGTAGAATTTTACTAACATATATTATAAAATAGGGGAAATTAAAAATTTTCAAATTACAAAACATCTACCATTTCCTTTCCTTGAACATGTTTCTAGCATCACAATATTCATATGTAAATAATATCAACCAACACTTGTGAGTTGCCCAGATACTTTGAGATGGGGTTATAGACCTAGTCATATCTGAGTTGTGAGTTGTGTGAATGGAATTCTAGATTGCCTTCACTTTGAGAGGAGCTGTACAAACTTCATCCAATGTTTTATGTGGGATTGTCACATACTAACTAAACTGCTATGTTGGGTAGTCAATCTCACGCTATAGCGTTGCTATAGCGACGAGATAGCGTTTCGCGGAGTTAGGCTGAGATAGAAATGAAAATCTCGGTTAGTAATCTCGTTGGCGCTATTATCGCCGCGATTTTCCGAGATTGTCCGAGATTTAGCACTATTTGGGACCGCTATAGCAGCGTTATGACCGCTATTTGGACGAGGTGATTATTTTTCCGGAATTTTTGAAAAATATTGGGTTGTTAACTGTAATGTGTGTTTAGGTCATTATTTTTTGTATATTTTCATTATGGGATATGATTCTTTGTATCGGATGATTTTGATTAACAAGAAATTCAAGTATTACTTATGAATATAGGAGTATAAATATTAATTGTATGTAATATAAAAAACCGCTATTCCGCTGCTATACCACCGCTAGAACCGCTATTTCAAATAGCGGCCAGTGACCGCTATTTTATTTTGGACCGCGATAACTGCATAGCTGCTATGTATGTTGTACAACCTCTAGACTTGGTTGCAAGGTACGTATGCCAAGCCTATGTTCTGTTACCATCTTTTCTCTCGTGTTTATCTTGGGAAGTCCCTTACTATAGATTGGGGAATTTTATGATAGTATACAACTTAGGTGTTGGGGTTTAGAAGCATATATATTGCATCCCTTTTGATATTGTTAATTTGATATTAATGAGTTATGATAACATTTTGGCAATGTTTATATTTGAAATGCTTTTTTCCCAAAATACAATTTTTACTAACCTTTTTGGTGTTTTAAAATTGATTTTTGGGATTTACATCATGTTTGGAATATACAAGTTCCTTTCATGCAACAATATTTGACCACGGTAATGCTCAATTGGCTTCCTAAACCTAACCTATGTATTTTGACGTGTGTGCGGATCAGGTGCTTTAGTTGAAGACCAACGATGGATTTAGCTTTTAGATATTTAGATGATGTTGCATTTATAATTGAAGATGTATGTGAAGATGTTACTTTAAACTATTGTCTCCTGATTATGCTGTTACATCCTCGTATTCCTTGACACTTTAAACTTTTTAAATGTTAAGGACTTGATTGTTTAAGATTGATTTTGTAAATCGTTTTCTTAAATGATTCATATTTTATAAAATTTACTTTATAATAAGTTTTATATTACTATTTTAATAGCATATACAAGGGGTGGTACAAAATACATATTCCACATTGAAGCATCAAAATACTTTTTTGATTCAATTGTAAGTTTATTTCATTGTTAAGTAGATTGTATTTCTCAATGTTTAGTCATATTAAACGACTGAGCTATCGGTGTTAATGTTTGAATTAGTTTAATCACTTAACTATGTTTTATATTGTTGTGTGAGATTGTTACATATGTTTAATAAATTTCTATCAACATGATATATGATTATATGATTTTTTTTGGTTACAACTGTAGTTACACTCGAGTAATCTAGTTAATGTTTTGATGATAAACGGTTAATTTGTTGATTATTTGTTTTGTTATGAAATCGTATTGGTACAATGTAATTTCTCCTAGCTTATGTGAGGATTCGTTGTTATTTGATGCTTTGTTTATAATTTTACATGGCTGGCACCTAATTACAAATTGGTTGTTTGATAGTTTTTCAATGTTAATTCTATTTTACTTCGTTAGATAATTTATAATATTGGTGAAAAAACTTATTTTAAATGAGTATCTAGGGAAATGGATTTGTCAGAGCTTGCTGACAACCTCATCCAATCTAGGAACTATATGCCAATCATTTTACATAACAATCCATTATCACACGTCTAATTCACTATTTTGATATCAAATTCAATCATCAACTAGTTAGTATAAGTTATTAATTACTTAATCATATTTTTGTTTTTTTATGCATTTTCAAGCATGTATTTACTTTATATGCTTTTGAATAAAAATGTAAATATTTTGTTTTTTTTTGGATTGAAACTAAGTCCATAGGGCTCGACACTTGTAGCCATTATTACTATTATTTGAGAATCATAAACATGCATATAAGATTTTATTATTTGATGGATTCAACCTTTTTATGGTATGATTGTGCTACCATGGAAAATGATGTGAAATTGTTAGCAGACCTATGGACTTACACATGGACATTGTTTGGCATAAATACACGATATGTGGTGAAAATTGATGTCCATAGCTGATGAAATTTTGGGTATATTCCAAGTGGGGAAGTTGTATTAGAAAAATTATAGCAAGTTTTTCAACATGTGTTGAGGTGAAAATATAAAATTTACATCAAGTTTTTCAACATATGTTGAGGTGGATTTCTTAGGATTGTTATTCTTAGTAGTGATACTCTTTTATGGTTAAGTATGATCATACTATGTATTCTGCTTCTTGCTTCTAGGTATTGGATGTAGGATGTGGTACTTACATTTATATAGATGTACAGGGACTAAAGGGAAGGAGGAAGTTAAGACATATGGATTTGGACCTAATCATGGGCAACAAGAAATTCGTAGTTGTTGAAAGGATTTAGGACTATGAACTTAATTCTCTAACCCATTTACCCGGTTTTGATAAATTGTTGTAATTCGGTCGAAATGACACGTACAATTATTTCATTTTATCCTTCGTAGAGAGACGACGTTGACATTGGCTTTGATAGCGGTTCTATTCTAGTTTATAAAATTGATGGTTTTTATTTTAGAGAAAAGCCTTGTCATGACATCTATAAAACTAGTATAAGCATAATACCCAACAACAATTTCAGGATTTAATATTGATTCAACTAAATTGAAAGGTGGTTTAGATAAGACGTGTCCGCGGCATTGTCGTCTTGACCATATAAACAAAAAATGCATTGCCAAACTCCAAAAGCATGATATTTTGGAATCATTTAGCCAATTGTCTTATGATGGATGTAAGTATTGCTTATTATGAAATATAGCAAAAGCACCATTCACATGTTACTGTTAATGGGGCAATGATTTGTTGGAACTTGTACACTCTTATGTATGTGAACCATTTAGATCGACCACAACACATAGTCAAAGATACATTATTAAATCTATTGACAATTTTAGTATGTATGGTTATGTTAATACGAGTAAACATAAGTATAGAGTTTTTGAGATGTTCAAGACATTCTAAAATTAAGTAGAGAATCAACTAAATAAAATGATTAACATTCTCATATCCAATAGGGTGGTGAGTATCTTAGATATGCATTTTCTGGCCATCTGAGGAACTATGAGATTATATTATAATTGACTCCACTTGGGACACCGCAACATAACACTATAACTGACAGGAGAAACTAAACATTACTATATATGATTTGATTCATGATGAGTCATACTATGCTTTCAATCAAGATTTTAGGTTATGCCTTGAAAATTGCTACAAGAGTCCTACACATTGTACCAACAAAGAATGTTTCCAAAACACTTATAAAATATAGAGATTGGGTGTTCTATCACTATATTTAAAAGTCTGGGGTTGTGAGGCTTATGTTTATCATGAAGCTCAAGCTAAGTAAACCCAAACCATAAAAGTAATCTTTTGTTAGATATCCTAGTAGATCCTCCTGATATTAATTTTATAAACCTTTTAGAATAAAGTATTTGTTGCTCGAAGGTAAGTATTCCTCAAAAGATAGTTAATATCCAATAAGGTCAGTAGGAGCCAGATTAATCTTGAAGAAATTCAAGAGCCAACCAATGAGGAACCTGATGTTGGTACTAGTACTCAACAAAAGGTTGCAGAATACATTAAACCTCAACAAGGAGTTACTAAGGAACCTGATATTAAGCCACCTTATGTCTGCAGGTGTGGTAGAGTACGTCATGTACCAAAAAGATACAATTTACTCACATCTAATGTTGACGAGTCTATGGTAGATCATGATGAACCTGTCAGCTATTAGGAAGCTATGGTGGGCCCTAAATATGCTAAGTAGAAAGTAGCTATGGAAAGCTAAATCAAATCTATATATGATAATCAAGCATGAGACTTGGTTGATCAATCACATGCCTCTAAGATAGTGGGTGCAAATGGGTATTTAAGAAGAGCACTAACATGAATAACAAGTTACACACAAATAAAGTTTGACTGGTGGTAAAATGTTACACGTAAACTCATGGTCTAGACTATGATGAATTTTTTTCACCAATGGCTATGTCAAAGTCAGTTAGGATACTAATTAACATAATAACATTTCATGATTACGATATATGACTAATGGATATAAAGGCTTCTTTCTTTAAGGGGAAAGCATATTAAGGATGTGTTTATGACACAACTTGAGGGTTTTGATCCTAAGTATCCTGATAGAGTGTGTAAGCTTTATAAGTCCATTTGTGAACTTAAACATGCATCTTACAGTTTAAATCTTTGATTCGATAAGAAAATCAAAGAGATTGGTTTTAATGAGAGTGAATATGAACCATGTGTATATGCCAAAACTAGTAGGAGCGCTACTGCCTTTCTTGTTTTGTATGTTGATGGCATACTTCTCATAGAAAATAATGTCCCAAATTTACAAAGTGTAAATGGTTGGTTAAGGAATTTATTTTCTCTGAAAGACATAGAAGAGGCACCATACATACTAAGTATCAAAATCTATCGAGATAGATCTAAGTAGCCCATCATGAGTCATAGTACATACATATATAAGGCCTTGCAGAAATTCAAGATGTAACACTCCGGTAATAGGTTTGTGCCTATGCAACATGATATGACATTGGACATGGCTTAATGGCATGTTCAACTTAGAAGCTAGATAGAATGAGTCGAGTCTCATAGGCTTCAGCTGTAGGATTGATCACGTATTTGATGCTATGTATAATGCCTGATGTATCGTGTTCCTTGAGCATGACAAGTTGATATCATCCTAATCATAAATAAAATCATTTGACGGTGGTCAAGAACATCCTAATCGTTGAGAAGAACTAAAGGCATGATCTTGGCCCATGGCGGTGATGAAAAGCTCAGTGTCAAGGGTTATATTAATGCTAGTTTTCAAACTAATTTCTATTCGTAGTCGAGATTCATATTTTTATTAAACTGAGATATCAGTAGAGTTGCATCAAACATAACTTTGCTAGAATGCATTTATTTTAGTTGATTGATGTTGAGGAACTTATAAAACATGCACATTTATGATGTAATAATTATTACATTGATATTTTAATATATCCTAGTAATAGTTATTTTCATCAATTCATTATCGTGTTCCATTTGCATGCTTATTTACTTCCCTCTGATGTGACTTGTGAGGTGTTAGTTGATTATCCATAGATGTGAATATTGCATCGAGACGCGACTACACTAATAAGTACTTCATAAAGATAAAGTATTAGAACAACTCGTACTCATAACTTACTTCATGGACCATGTCACAAGTAATCTAAGATGGTAATATCTTATATCTATACTGTTGGATTAGGTGTCTAAGCCATGACTAATAATTTGTATTTACCTTATTTGAAACGACCAAAACTTTATAATATAAATATGTAAATTAAGATGTGTGTAATTTAAAGTTTTATATGTAATATTATGAGAAATTATGGTCGAAAGGGTAAAACGGTCTTTCGACAATTATAAGACCATTATGTAAAATAATATGTGTAAGTGAGATAGTAATATAAACAATAAGCGTTTATGCGGAAATTTAACTTTTTACCGTGTGAATAGTGAATTTTGACCAAAAAGGGTAAATTGGTCATTTGACCAAATGCAGAAATTATTATAAAATTTTATTAATAGCCTAGGACTAAAAATGTGAGAAATTTAGATTCTATGAAAAGATAATTGGTTTTGGTGGCCAAAGTTCAAGGAAGTGAACTAGAGGGACCAAAACTGAAAATATGAAAAATATAAATGGAGAAAAATATCTCCTAAATCCACAAATTCAGAGAAGAGTCTAGAGTACGGGAGAAATCCTTGGAACAAAACGAGACCAAGGGATCAAGAAGAGAAGCAAGGAATTTGAAGCGGGAATTGAAGAATTATAGTTGGAATTGGTGATTCCAAACTTCCAAGGTAAGTAATTAAAAACCCTAGTTAAGTTCTTGATGAAATTCTTCACGGGATGAACTGGGAATTCAGTTCATGTCATGATTTCTAGGGATTTATATGATATCTAAACTTGGTATATGAAGTTATGCCAAGATTATATCAATTTAACCGAAGAATTTCTTGAATATGGATTTGAGCTCAAGAACCCTAGAAATGGGTTTTTGGAACTGAAATTGATTTCCATGAGTTTAATAAGTCATATATGTTATAAATGAAGTTAGAAATCAGTTCCATTCTCAAAAATTAGCTAAAATGATTTTTGAGAAAAAAATGAATTTTTGGGAACAATTTCAATCAAAGAGGATAAAATTTGGTAGATTGTAGTTTAAATGCATGAAAATGTTGTTATTAGGACCTATAAGTGACCCTAAGACGATTAAGTCATGTATTAAGAACTTAATCGGATGAATAGTGTAGCTGCAGAATGGAAAAATCGCCAAAAATGGCAATGTACTATAGATCGCGACCCTATCCCCTTGATCGGGTCGCGATCCTGCGGCATGAACAAAAATGCAGTTTGGTTCAAGGTCTCCTGCCAAGTGGTTTTCCATTTTTAAGATTTGGTCCAAAACTCGTCCGTTTGACCCCAAATTTTAAACATAGGTCTAAAATGGTTCAAGACTTCATAAAAATTTATCGGAATCGAAATACGACCCTCCGAGGGTACTGTAGTAAAATACGTATAAAATACAATTTAACTAAAGTTGAATTATACACTTGCTTTGACCAATTGATGGTATAATAAAGACTCTAACATGTTATAGAGTCAATTAAAAGGTAAATTAATGTATCATATACTATATATAGGTGCAAGTCAAATAATCGGACACCGAAAGGGTAAAGAACCGAGGGACACCTAAACGACATTTCAAGAGTTATAAGGTGAGTACATGTAGCATTTTCACCCATTTTGGGATACATGGCAAGTAAGTAAATATTTTTCAGAATTTATATATATATTTTTATGTGTGAAAATATTTGCAAAAATGGTACATTTTCTAGCTTAATGGAGAGTTAGTTGCTATATTTGAAAGTATGATTCTTGTCGATAGCCTAAATTATGATAGAGATATGTTTGAGTCAAAAGCTTGGCATTTAGCCATTTCTCGTGCAAGTAATGTTTTGTTTTCAGAAAAGTATTTTATGTTTGACTGGTATTGTGACTAGCATTGTTAGTAAGGGAACTATGTTCCAACCTACCCGGGTTAGGTAAGGAGTCTACTGGGGACAACCCCCTTCGCGAAGTAGACTGCCTCAGCAATTCTACTATTAGTATTGATCTGTTCTTTCTAATTGTAGAGACTTGGGGTATCACTTATAGTGATTAACGCCCTAAGTATAAAAACCCCAGCAAGTTTATAAAACCAGTCAAAGAAAGTATAAAAGACATTATTTTTGCAAAGTTTAATATATGATGCTTTTGAAAAGTAAAAAGGTATAATATGTGTATATTATGCAGATTTGACAAAGATTTACGTTATGAAAGTTTATAAAAGTTAGTAAAAGAAATTTAAAGTTTGAGTCTAAAACTCATGTAACTCACGAGACAATTTGTCTTACGTATTTTTTTTTATGCCATGTATTCCAGGTTCAGGTATAAGGCTGTGAGATAGTTTGAAGTTGCTAAATAAGCACTAGGTGCAAAGGAGTGGAGCTGGATACAGCTTCCATATTTGGTATTGGTTGAATCCGTTTCTCTTAAGCTTATGGTTTGATATGTAATTGTAACTCCCCTTTTTGATTGTATTTAAACAAATAACATGGTTTTTGTTAAACCATATTTTGTAAAATACGTTTTTTATGTATTAAAAATGGGTTGAAAAGTTGGGGCGTTACATTATTAATAGAAGCAAAGTCCATTTGGGTTGCCTTCATAGCTGGAGGTTTGGTAGAAAGTTCGGTAGAGAGAAAGGTTGGTTTATTATGGGATTAATAAATCAATAGAAATAAAAGATATGGTTTGTTAATATATTAAAGTGATAATATATTAATTAGAAACTATATTATTGATTAATAATTAATCAGGAATTGATTGGATTAATTTCTGTGGCATTAATTAGATTAATCAGGAAGTCAAGGATTAAAGTCGTACAAATTCAATAGTTGAATTGCGGCGCGCGGCGCGCCAATGTAAAGGCCGCGACGCGCGTACATATTCGTACGAATTCAATAGTTGAATTGCGGCGCGCGGCGCGCCAATGTAAAGGCCGCGACGCGCGTACGTATAATCCGGAAAATGGCTGACGGCTAGGGTTTCTTATTTCCCTATAAATAGGGAACCCTAGGCCTCATTATCAGTTGCTCATTCTATTATTCTCTCTGGATTTTTGTGACCTTCCTCTGGCTCCCTGGGTGTGATCTCATTTGAGGCAGGACACTTGTGCTGCTTAGCTTCAAGATCTAAACTAAAGGTTAGTTTTTCTGATTTATTCTTTTAGTTAATTATTGTTTGGCCTTTAGGAATTAGTTACATGTTCAAAGTAAGAAAACATAGATCTTTTCTAGGTTGCATGTGAACTTAGGTTTTTAGTTCATGGTTGCGGAAAACCTTTCAGTGGTATCAGAGCGTTTGGTTGTTTTCTTATTGAATGGCTGTAATAGTTTTCCTAATTAGGGTTTATTGTTTATAAATCTTTTGGGCCTGATTTCGATTTTGGGGTTTAGGGTTTTTGAAACCCTAGCCCCTCCCCCCTTCTTTTTCGATTTTCCTGGTTAGGGTTTTAGGAGGTTTTCTATTTTTGGTAACTTTAATTGGTTTATTAAATGGATAACCTTAAACCCAGTTTGTTTGAATTCGATAATTAGGGGTTTAAGATAGGTTTAAATTGATTTGATTAATTTGGAAAAACCTATCTACATTTGAATTAATTTAATTAATTGTTTAATTAAAAGATAATTCAAGGGATTTAATTTAATTTTGATTTAATGGTTAAATTTCGAAAATTAAAGGATAAATCCTAAAATATTTTAAAAAGTTTTAAAATATCTAGATTTAATTAATTTAATTAATAGTTTAATTAAAAGATAATTTAAATCAAATTAAAGGTTTATTTGAAATTTAATAGTTAAATTTCAGGAAATTAAAAGATAAACCAGGAATATTTTAAAAGATTTAAAATACATCTTATATATATTATTAAAGGTTAATACTATGTGTATAAGATAAATTGGTTAGTCAAATCATTAGTAGGCCTCATTCACGAAGCTGGTCTATAAAGTGGGTATAAGGAGACTGTCTATAAAATGGCGGTCTAATGGGTGTTCACTCTCACCCACCGCTCGCCTGATCAGTGGAGGGTCGTTAGCCGAACAGTTTTGATAGGACCGTTTAATCATTAAAAGTATAATGATCAAAGTACTAGAACCCGTACAAGAATTCCCAATCTAGTTACTTTAGAAAAAATGTGAATTTGATGCTAATCCATGAAATTGCACATTGCACTTTATGAAACGTTGGTGGAGCGTGTGTGGGTTACCGGCACACCAATGGGGGTTCATAAAGAGTGGTAATGGGTTTCTCGGGTGTTATCATTGTTGATGGAGCGTGTGTGGTTAACCGGCACATCAATTTGAGATGATAATGGACCCCGAGAGTACCAAGCTACTTTGAATGGTTATTCACACCCGGTTGTGATCCTCGGCATCCCAGTCACAAACTGTGGGGCATATCCGAGATTAAACATGCCATTGAACATTTCAATGAATCTCACAGATTTAGGAATTTCATAAGACTGAAATTGATAAAAGTTATCTACCTTAATGACCACTGTGTTGTGACTACGGCATCCCTCTTCACAGCATAGTTGGGGTATTTTGGATCCTAGCCTTGTTAAATAATATATATTGGGTAATTATTTAAAAGGATTAATTAAACGAATAAATTCAAATTTTATATATGTCTGAAGAAAGTGTCATTCTCCTCCTTCTCCTCCTTCACCCATTTCTGAGAGCTTCAGAAAGCACCTGTTTAGTATGGTAAGGCTGACTGGCCTGAACTATGTGATATGGTTTTGCAATTAGAGAATAGTTCTTAGTTTTGCTGGCAAACCATATCCGACTGAGTGTCCGCTCCCATACATGACATCACACAGCAGCTTGTGATGAGCATGACTCCTTGACTATTGAGTCCAAGGAAGTTCGTTGCATTATGCTATTGATCATTGACCCCGAGTTCCGCAGGGATTTAGAATTCCTGGGGTCTGATAAGTTAGCACAGCTAGTTCAGGAAAGGTTCCGTGAACTGGTTGAATAAAGGGAACGAACTAGGATCTTCAAAGAGCTTGAAGTTGCAAGCTAGAAGGAAGTAGCACCAGTTTGCGTGTTCCTGAGATTGAGGGATACATAGGCGAACAGTATAAAACTGATTTCCCTTTTGTGATCGGGAGTTAAGCATTAGCTCAACTCGCTGATCTGTTCATCCAGATGAACAGAAAGGGTAACCGGATAAGACAATTGTGGAAGTGCATTCAATGTCGACTCTGTATGAATCGTTCATGGAGAAGCATAGTTCCATTAATTCAGCTGCTTCAGGATTAAGTCCAGTATTAAGGTGCATCAAGAAATGATCCAGATCGTCTGGACCGATTATTCGATGTTTCAAACTGGGAATCCACAAGGTGGGACACAGTCACGGAAAGATTGGAAAAATGCTCCAAAGCCAAACCGTTTGGTAAACTCATAAATATCTTAGAATTCAGAACACCTGATCCTCATTTCCTTGATACAGGATGTGTTTCACACATTTGCTCTGTATGCACGAACTCTGGAGGATGCGGGATGGTGTCGCACAGGAGCATATTCGGATTGGATCTGGAGCTCGTGCGGTTTTTGAGTTAAGCTAGATATTTGTTCTTGTTATTAGTTTATAGATACGTACGACATGGATTCGCATAGTACATTGTTCTGAGGATAATTCTGGTTTAATGAAATATTTTTTTTTGAAACATGATTGTTTTAATTGTCCTCGAAATGTTGTGTGAATGTGTTGATGACGTAAATTGTAATAACTTGAATGTTGATACATCCAATGGGATTGGATTTGTAAATTGTGTTCTTTATGATTGTTAAAGTGAATTTTATGAGAATCACTTCAACCAAAGGTCCAGTTGGACAGGATTTTGGAATCATTTGACTTAGAGTCACATGATGAATTGAGTGCTTAATAAAATTAATTGTAGCAAGAAAGGAATCGCCCAAATATCCAATGGATAGGATTTTGGAATCAGTTGACTTGGAGTCAGGTGATGATTGCATGTCTTGAACAATATTAACAAAGTCATAAATTTACATGGAACTGTAAAGGTATTAAGATTTTGAGCAACAGACACATAAGTTACTGTGTATTGCTCGAATCTTCGAACAGAACACGATTAGTTATGCTTCATGATATTTGCCAAATGGTTTGACAAATATGGCTTTGTTTATCGGAATAAGCGATTGATTGGAACCTTGAAGTGTTCAAGGATTTCAAAGGAAGTATAAGATCAACAGAACCTGAGTAACAACATAGACTGAGAAAATGTTTCACAGTTTATCCTCTTCCAAGAACACTAATGGTTATAATGTGTCTTAGGGAAGATGATGGAGCATTGATCGAAATAGTTTTAATCCTCGGTGTATAAGATACACTGGATACATTTCCGACTAATATTTCAATGAATTGAATATTCAACCATTCAGACCGCAGAAGCCATATTCCGACCACATCTTAGACTAAGTAGGTTATGTTGACACTGTCTGAAATGTAAAGCTGGGATCGTCCCACTAGTACATAGAAAGTCCAGGGTCATGTAGCATTCGTCTGAATCTCATGACAAGCCTGAAACTGATCAGCAATGTCGTTTCATTGGCCACTCCGGTTATCTTTTGAAAGAAGAGTACTTTTAGAAAGAACTCAAGTTCTAAGGAAACAGTGGGAGTAAGAATAATTCTGAATGAGTTCAGGGCTTAGCCAAGTGAAAGAACCTTTAGTCACCACTGGGACTTGACCAGGAATTGGATTCCTGTTAAATCTGACATACCCTCTCTTCGCTTGACCAGTAGTTATTGTCACCGTCATAAGGAGTTATGATTTGGGTGATATACCGGGTAGTGGTAAAACACTAAAGATGGTACGGATAAGTAATCCGACTGCTGGAAGCATTGGTGAGCCCAGTTGCTGCCAAATAAGAGAACCTTACCGCGAGACACAGTCTATGTGACAGTTTGATTGATCTTTACAACTGGTCTAGGAACCAGTGGGAGTAATTGAATCATCAAAAGAAGAGAACATAGAAATGTACTTACAGAACATCTGGTTGAATGAGTCATCACTTGGAGTCAAGCAATTGGTTCTGAGAGAAGCACTCTCAATAGAAGATGTAATCTGAGAGGATTCTGCGTGGCACAGTGTGAGTCGTTAGTGGAGCGTGTGTGGTTTACCGGCACACTAATATGGACTCACATAGAGCATGCCATTACAAAAGGTACATGGCTCCGGGATTCGTCCCATGGGCATCTCGCAAGAAAGGATATTCAGATTCTCAAAATAGGCCAAAAGGTTTGGATTTTGTGAATAGCCAGAAAGATTTCCTTTAATATGTCAGAAAGGTTTGGATTTCGGTTTCGCAAAATGTGCCATAAGTTCTGGATTTTGTGAATAGTCTGAAAGAGTCATATGACGGTGTCAAAGCCAGTGGGAGTATCGTTGTTATCTGCTATCATTGTATGTGGGTTACATACTGGTTCTAGGAAACGTCTCTTATCATTACAAAGTGTAATGACTTAGTGTTAAGAAACGGTTCGCTATGAAAGACTTTAAGAGATACAACATACTCAGGTGGTTGTGAACATCTATTAGATGGATCAGAATTCTGCCAATATGATCTTGATGAGATTCAAGATGCATAACCCCAGGAATGGAGTTTCCGGTCATTGCAAAGTGTAATGAATTGGCATGAAAGAAACAAAGAAGGTGCAGCATGCTCATGTAGTTCATAGACATCTATCAGATAGATGAGACTGACAGTATTGACTTAGCCGTTGAGAATATGATCTTTATGGGATTCAAGATGCATAAGAAAGAGTCCCCGAAAGGAAATGGTTTCCGGAAATCATGACACAAGGATTATTGGTAATCTTAGAATTCTGAAAGGGCTTGGAATGAGATTACATCAGATTCCTCGAGCCTCTTGGACAAATCAGAAGTGTTATGAACATATCCTGATGACTTAATGCTTAGAGCATTGTAAGTTGGATTCAGGATATTGCCTGGCTGAGAATACTGAATGGATTTTTGAACAGACGTGAGAAATCATTGGGAAATGATTAGGGTGATTGATTTGAAAGGGTTTTTCAAATCGATAATTGTTTACACCAGAACGTGGTGCTGTAGGACTTCATGGTTAAAGAATTTCGTTGGTTTCTGATGGAGCGCGTGTGGGTCACCGGCACATCATGACACCTCGAAATTGTCTTAGGGTGTAGTCATGTGGACTAAAGACCCGAGAACCATGGGCAGTCACGGTACACATCACCGGAATGGAGTTGTAAGAGAGAATGACAAAATGACAAATTGAGATATCATCGGAAGAGTATCCGATAGGACCATCTGCAATAAAGTGTATAAGTGTTAGACACTTGGATACATAGAAATAGTGAAAAGGTCATAGACATAGATATAAAAGGCTTGAATTGAAAGTTTAATAAGAAACCGATAATAGTTATGATAAATCCGACTTGGTGATTACCTCGTGGAGACTTGGTAATTAGCAGGAGTAGCTGCCAGTCAGATTTTATGTTTCACTTTTGCATGTTTACTTCCTGAATAATTGGATTATTCAAATATCCACAGTCGTTCATACTCTTAGGGAGTAAGTATGAAGGAAGACTGTCATGAATTGGTTTGTAGATTGTCTAAGGAGTTAGACATAGCAATAAGATTGCTGCAACGTTCATGAGTACTTGGAAATGGAGATTTGAGTATTGGATAAACCCGCGCTCAATGGATTGCTTCATGGATTATATCACGAGCAATGTTGAGACGATAATATCTTATGGTCTTAAAGTGGAGAGATATGAGTTATAATTTGCAAGGCGGTTGTTCATTGATAGTATGAAAACGCATCGGTAACTCGATGTTATAAAACGTGCTGTTGTGAGTGATTTGTCGGGTAAAGGATATAACATATTAGTCGAAGCTTATTCGTCCCTTGACCCAGACGGGAAACAGATATCTGTTGGCCACTCGATGATTTTGAAGTTGACTGAAGCGCTGGCCAGCCATGACTGAATTGATTCGTTCAATTAGAAGTCTAAAAGTCATAAGCAAAATCGGAAATCGGGAAACAATGTGTCAGACAGAGATTGATCTCAATCCATGTCTCATGTCTGAAAATATCTTGTTGGACGGAGGATCATCTGATCACTTATCTATGGACAGAACTGACTAGGTCAGAGTTCGACAGCAGTTTCTAGGAAGCTGCAGGTTGCTGATTAATCAGAGGTTAAATTGGTAATTATAGTCATAGACTTATCCAAGTGGGAGACTGTTGGATTAGGTGTCTAAGCCATGACTAATAATTTGTATTTACCTTATTAATAGAAGCAAAGTCCATTTGGGTTGCCCTCATAGCTGGAGGTTTGGTAGAAAGTTCGGTAGAGAGAAAGGTTGGTTTATTATGGGATTAATAAATCAATAGAAATAAAAGATATGGTTTGTTAATATATTAAAGTGATAATATATTAATTAGAAACTATATTGATTGATTAATAATTAATCAGGAAATGATTGGATTAATTTCTGTGGCATTAATTAGATTAATCAGGAAGTCAAGGATTAAAGTCGTACAAATTCAATAGTTGAATTGCGGCGCGCGGCGCGCCAATGTAAAGGCCGCGACGCGCGTACATATTCGTACGAATTCAATAGTTGAATTGCGGCGCGCGGCGCGCCAATGTAAAGGCCGCGACGCGCGTACGTATAATCCGGAAAATGGCTGACGGCTAGGGTTTTTTATTTCCCTATAAATAAGGAACCCTAGGCCTCATTATCAGCTGCTCATTCTATTATTCTCTCTGGAATTTTCGTGACCTTCCTCTGGCTCCCTGGGTGTGATCTCATTTGAGGCAGGACACTTGTGCTGCTTAGCTTCAAGATCTAAACTAAAGGTTAGTTTTTCTGATTTATTCTTTTAGTTAATTATTGTTTGGCCTTTAGGAATTAGTTACATGTTCAAAGTAAGAAAACATAGATCTTTTCTAGGTTGCATGTGAACTTAGGTTTTTAGTTCATGGTTGCGGAAAACCTTTCATATACTACATTAAAAAGCCAAAAATGGTTTCTAAAAATGGAAACTCTTAAAATTAAGAGATCCCATTTATAATGCACTAAATACTACCCATTGATGCACAAAACATTTTCTTCTACGTTTATACCGATAAATATGTTTAAGTTCGCTTGACTCTGTCAAATTCGATATCGCAATCCCCCTATCTCGCCCTATCCGTTGCATGACTCCTATTTATGTTTTCCACAATCGTCACCACCATCCACCTCTCCCGAACTACACCGCCGCCGTCGCTTCTTGTAACACCCGACTTTTAAAACAAAAACACCCCTGAAAAATTTTCTTTTAAAACATAGGTTTCAATACATAAAACCATAACAAAAAGGGTATTAGTTATAATAAACGGGTACAAGTGTATCAAGGAGTATATAAATACCATAACCTCCTTTGAAGCCGGGCTGCTACTGACAACATCTATAAGTCCCACTTCTTTAGTCACGGACTTTATCTTTTCCCTTAACAGGGTTAAGGTAACCTGCAGGGACATTTAACAAATAACGTGAGCTATAAAGCCCAGTGAGTAATCATACCTGCAAATAACAATGTTTAAGAAATACATTCATATATAATTCTCTATATATATGATAAATCTCTTATTACTCATCTTTTCAATACTAAGTCTCACTTTATAGCCCCTTCCGGCTAACCGTATATACCTATCTGGATATCAGATCCAAACTCTTAGGCTTACTGGCTGACCATATATCTCTTAGGATTTTGCATCCTACTTCATAGCCTTACAGGCTGAACCATAATAACATATGATTATCAAATCACATCAGTTGTTTGAAGTCATTTGGACATGTTTAGCATCAAATTCAAACTTTAAAACCCCCTGAATGGATGCACGACTCGTGCAAAATATTGCTCTATAAGAGCACGACTCGTGTAAGCATAAAATAAAAACATATTTTGGTCTGCAGATGAAGCACGACTCGTGCATAATGAGCACGACCCGTGCTCATGCTGGACAGTCCAGTTTTCAGCCCGATTTTTCACTGTAGCATCCTGTTTTTGCACATTAAGTTCTTATTTCTGTTCTTAATCATTTTGGGTTCATTCCATGACTAAAACCATTCATTAATACCTGGTTTTAACCCATTAGAATCAACTTAATCATACCAATGCAGAAATTAGGGTTCTTGAACCAAAAACCCCAAAATCCACCAAATCATCAAATTCTTTTGTTTCAAATACATGTTCTTATCATAATAAACATGTTTCAACTTAGAAATCATATGGATATCATGGATCATAACTGAATTTACAGTTTTCAGTCATCCATGTAAAAACCCACCAAGAACACTTCAAGAACTTGATTAGAAATCAACTACTAACCTTGTTTAACTTAGGAATCACCAATTCCAAACACTTGCTCCGAATTCATGCTTCAGCTCTTGAAACTTTTCCATAATCGTGCTCTCAAAATCCTTCCCGAACACTCTCAAATGTTCAGCCACAATAAGAGAGTCAACCCTTCTATTTATACTTCCAAAGTTTACATTTTTAGTCCCTAAGTTCACTTTCTTGAACTTTTGGCACTTTTCTCACATTTTATCACATATAACTCTCATTTCTTATGTTTTTGCCACAAGCAAACAATATTTTTACACATTTGGTCCTTAACATGGTCAAATGACCAAATTACCCTTTTTATGGTAAAATGACCAATTTACCCCTTTTGCCAGAATTAACTTTCAAATACTTATCACAAGTATTTGGTGTTACACTTCTTGCTGTAGAATACACATAATTGCCACTCTAGAAGGTCAACCGATGAACAAGGTAATCATCGCTACCACTTTGCTTGCGTTGATGTTGACTTGAAAAGAGACGATTGAAGCTTCACTGGAACAAAAGTTCACATTATGTTTTTTAATCCTTCGTATCTCTCTATGTTTTTGCCCTAAAAATTCATTTTTTCCATTAAAATCTAGGAGACGAGAAACCAGTGTTTTCGAATCCTTCATCCAAACGACTTATCTCAAACTGATAGTTGGGAATAGTTTTAGCAACTACACTTGAACGTATTGAAAAGAATTTTGTGATTACAGATCCCAGGCTCCCTGATAACCCCATCGTAAGAACATGATTAAAATTTTTTTGTTCCGTATCATAAAATTGGAACCCTAAATCACTACTCGCTATGCAGATTTTCGCATCAGATAACCTACTGGAATTGACAGATTTTTGCTTGACTGATGGTGTATTGGTGGTGAGGTGACAGTGGCAGTGAGGATGGCTGATAAGCGGTGCTGATGAGTGAGGGTTAGGGTTGGAGGTGGCAGATGCGATGGTTGATAAACGATGGTGTCGACATTTTTTTTTGGACCCATTGTGGAGCAATTGAAACCTGAAAACAGACAAATCAATACCAACTATAACTCCATTCCACTATCTTGAGCCTTTTGAAGGAATAATTCGTGCTCTAAAGTTGCTTTCACTACATTTGCAGCCTTCTTTTAAGATATGTTTTTAACGGTTTTGGATTTCTATGTAGAACAGGGGAGTTGGTGTGAAGCTGATGAAACTTGGGATTTGTAGAAGATGAGGCGTTCAAGATTGAATTTAGATCAGCAGGTTAATTCTTTTTCATGGTCATTTTATTCTGTGCCGTTTTTATTTCGAAATGAGAATGTGACTGTGACCACCATTTTGAACCATTTTAGTATCTTTAATAAACATAGCTGATAGAATCCAGTGGTGATAGAATCATTTTATTCTTCTTCAATAAACACCATTGATTTGCTGAATTTTGTTAATGTTATTGGTCTTCGTTGCTGATAGAATCCAGATGTATTGAACCCAGATCATGGGATGAAGATGAAGCCCTAAAAGCTCTACAAACCGTCAGTTTCATTGGTCACCCCGATGCCATCTGTATTAGCCACTAATGCCTTCATTTGTATCAGCTATACTGCATCACCACCATTAGACACAACCACCCTTGTTTCATTTCTGCAATATTGGGTTCGTAATTACCCGATCATCTGTCGATCCATTTCGAGTTTCTTTCCAATTTCTATTTAACACTCGATTTCATAATAAGCAATTCTTGATTATTTCCTCATCACTTACTATCTTTATTGCAGAATGGAACTTCAGAGGATGTTAAGAAGGTTGTGTCAACACTTAATGCAAGTCAAGTTCCATCTAAAGACGTTGTAGGTAAGCAGTTTCAATCAATCATCAAAGGAATCCATCCCTGTGTATCGAAACAGTAAATTGAACAAGATGACGTTCAAGACACTTGCTTTAATTTCATGGTTAATATCTCAAACTCAACACTTTTTTCATTTTTAAAGATCGTGGTGAGATTTCTGTTTGTGTTTATCCCCTCTGTCAAATGCGAATTAAAGCTTGAGTTTCAAATCGCCGCCCAAAATTGTTGGGTTAATAAAGGAGGCGCATTCACCGGTGAAATTAGGTATGTTACTATGCATTTAGTCAATGTTTTATCCAAAAATCTTGGATTATTTACCATTTTCCCTTTTTTGTATTCGTAGTGCAGAGATGCTTGTTAATTTGGGCATTCCTGGGGTCATCATTGGTCACTCAGAAATAAGAGCTCTAATGAATGAATCAAATGAGGTCCTTTTTATTATAAATTCATCATATGCCCATTTGTTAATCAATATGTTAATATATAGGATTATAATTTACCTTTTTAAATTACTTAGCACCTTTTTGTTTCATTTCTGCAATATTGAGTTCGTAATTTCCTTCTAAATCTTGACCGCATTGCATTTGTACTCCCCAATTGTTATATTTAGTGTTTGTAGTGTAAATTTTGGGTGTGTTGTGTGTTTGTAAAATTAGGGAGTCTGTGTGCTTAATTTTTTCTAAATATCAACTGTAATGTAGTTTGTTGTGCCTTGTTAGCAATAGGTGGTATTGGTAGTTGTTGTAGCTTATCAATGTTTATATTGCATCCATTTAGTTTCACTTCTAATTGCTTGATGCTTGCAGATTGATAGGATGATGCTCATTTGATCCCACAACCAGCTTTATAGCAATTACAATTCCTCATTTGTATGCAGGTGCTGTATGTGTGAGTTAAAAATCATTCAAAATCTGTTTGACTTAATAAGCATTGTACTTTTAATATTTTTATTTTAAAATGTTTAGGGGTTCCATTCGAATTGCATCACTTGCTACAGTCAATATTTAAAAATCATTACAAATCCATACCTTGCAGCTACCTAAAGTCAATATTTGTATATTGTATATAGAATTATAATATAGATCTATAGCAACTCCCAACCTTTATGGAAATGAAGACGTGGTTATATAAAGCTTGTATTACCTCCTTATCCTGAGATGGAAGATGAAGATATGGGTATATATAAACTTTTTGTGTTTATTTTTTTGTTATTATTGCTGGTAGATTATAACCCTTTCTTTGGTTTACTCACTCAATACGTTTTTCTAATTGTGCAAGATTAATATAAAGCATCAAGGTATTGCTCTTGATTGCCTGAATCTATTAGAAATTCTTTGCGTTTATACATCATTTTGTCAAACTTGACAAGGGTTGTAGAATAGTTGGAGTTCAATAGTCTTGATGCTGCCACAAAGGTAATCTAAATCCATTGATATCTTCAGTACATAACATAGTTTACTAAATTGATTACATGCCAAATGCAAGTTTTTTAAGACAGCACTTCTCTTGTTAGGCGATTTTAGCTTGTGTTGGGACCAACAACATTAAAGTTACATAAAACGACCTCTTACTTTTACGCTACCAATATTTCTAACAATTTCTAATAGGCAAATAGGTAATATATTTTTCAAAATCTCATTTACAATTTGTATGATCAGGAAGTTATCAACATGGAGGTGCAAATGGAAAATACTCTCTTTTGGTCTCCTGGTGGTCGCTTTTTTATTTTAGCTTAATTAAAGGGGTTTAATGGATAGTTGTTTTATAATGCGGAGGAGCTTGAAACTATGGCAATTGTATTCTCATTTATTACAGTTCTTGTAGCATATGTGTCTGGTAGGGCGTTAGCTATATATTACTCATTACTAACTTCTTATTCTTCCAGCATCCTACGCCCGTATTTATTTTTATACATTCTTTTAGTATTCAAAAATAAAATAAAATCAATTGTTTTACAGGTAGAACAAGTTAATATAAATGGTTTAATAGCAGCCACATTTTTACTCTCATCCTTCTATTGCCTGGAAGAAGTTTCCATAAAGGTGTAATTTGATTTCTAACTTGGGATAAATAATTTAATGTCTTTCATGTCTAAGTCATTCTTTTGTAGAAAAAATGAAAAATATAACTTATGTTCCCTTAAATAACCATTTTTAATTTTAGTCATTATTTTCTAGAAAAAAACGTTTTTTTTACTAAAGTAAGAAAAACAACAAAGTTAAACTTCACATATTGGGAGCTGATCCGTATAGAACAGTTTTTTTGACATACAAAACAATTTATATTTTACATGAGTTGTACAATATGCTTAAAAACATGTTATTGTTGTGTATGACAAAAAATTGTTGTGTACGGATCAGCTCCTTTTTTAGTATATTCATTAAAATGAAACAATTTAAGTTTGACGTATTTTAAAGGAAACAAACATTACTTTCGAATGGTAAAACTTCTTAAAAATTTTGAGGTACATAGGTAGAATAAGACTAAAACTATTTACTATGTAACAACATCAACGCAAAACTACAACCGATGAAATTATTCGTTTTAACGAACTAATTGATGTTCTTATTTGATCAACCGGTGCATTGTGTATTCTTTGTAACATGACATGTTTTTTGAATAAAAACTAATGGATGAAAAGAAAAATATATGCTGCCTGCCAACGCTGTTACATCGATTATTGTTCCGACTACCCTGTTGTTAAATTGTAGAATAAAATTATTTTATAATAAATATATCAACCATTACAACATATATAAATGAACCATAAATGCTAATGATTATAACCCACAAAAGTTAACAATTACCAGCTCCTAAAAATAGACAATTAGAACAGATGAACAATAAATTAGATATACATTTTGCATAATGGAAATAACAATGATTTTTTGCTTATTGGAAATACAAACGTGTCATTCAAAACCATAAACGAACCTAAATGACCAAAATCTCACTACGTAATGTGGAAGCAATGCTTTTTGCTATTGAACTATTCAATTTTGTGCGAAATTTTCTACATTGAACACTCTAAACCTTAATCATAAACCCTAAAGAAACAATTTGGACCGACATATTTTATGTTTTTTGGTACTATGACATCTTCTTGAAAGATAACTATATATTTTTCGTTTGCAGCAAAAAAAAATTGTTAACTCACCCCCTTCCCTCCCCCCTCCCCTCCCTATATTTGCCTCCCGCCGCATTGCGCGGGTACACCACTAGTCATTATAAACGAAAATGCATATGGATCTTGACTCATAGTATGTTATTCTAAGGCATTCCCCAATATTGTGTCATGATGAATGGGTGATGTCTATGCAATCAATGCTTATTTGTTACTTTTGTCTTATTGTAGGAGCGATATCCTTGAACCCCTCGATGATTCGACGCTGACATTAAATGGATGATCATGCTCAGACTGGATTGATATCCGATCAATTGTGCAATCTATTTTATGCTTACCACGAATCTTTATTCAGAGATATAATATTGAACATTCTGAAATTGACATCGTTCCATGTCTCGCGTTCATATGGATAGCTGAACAAATGAATGTTTGATCATTTGTATGACTGGTTAATACATTTTAGTTTTAATTTCAATACTATTTCAGATGACATACCTTATGTTGACTTTGGGCAGTGCTGTATTGCTTGCAAACCATTATTGATGTTACCATACAGTTGTTGTGCCATGTACAATTGAGAGTTTGTTGGATATATGACTACTAACACAATAAGTTGTTGACATTATAATTGTTGCATAAACATATTGAGTTGCACACAAAAGACGATCTAAGTTCAAATTAGAGAGAATAATAAATATGTTGACTAATTTATTATTCATCATTAATATGATGACTTAATTAAAAACTTTAATAAGAGAGTGAGATTTTATTTGCCATGTGACATATTTGAATTATGACTAGATAATTATATAGTTGATTATAGATAATTGTATTGCTATTTAAAATGGTTTGTTGGTGGGAAAGTTATACATTAGGGTCAACGTGAAATCTCTCTCCTCTCTCCTTTCTTTCTCCAGAGAAGTGCGTACGTGTACATGGTTAATGTTTGCTTTGGTCTTCAAGCTATCAAGTTCTAGGATTAGCAGAGAATGTTTCAAGTTATTTTCGTGGATTACTACTTTAAGGTGTGAAGCAATAAAGATACTCTAATTTATGTTCTCGATATCATCCAAGAAGATTACAAGATCACCCAAGACAGGTAACCGTTTCTTCATTCTCATGGTTTGTTTGTGTTGCAATTTTCGATGAACATAAATCATTAGTTACATTATGATTATCAATTTTGGTAGGCTTCCATTGCTATATTTATGTTTTGAAAGCCATTGTGAGCCAGCAACGATAACATTTTTTTAATCATATCTGTGATTTTTTAATAAAGATAGATAAATTGTGGTTAATCGAACTAATATAGAAAACTCGTGGACAATTTTTTCTGTTTGGGATGATGGGATCATAAACTCGGGCCCTAAAGTCAAGCCCATCATGAGGAGCTCATAATAATTTTAGGCCCACGCGAATCTTCGCGGACTGCGCACTTTACCAGCAGTCCATCATCATGAATGACCGACGACGAGTCGGTAGGCCACGTGCTGTTTGCACCAGTATCCATACCCATAACGCTCACGTTAGCCAAAGCCACGCACTCTTCTATTTCCCAAAACAACGCACTCCTGGCGCACAGTAGCGTAACCCCCATCTCTAAACCAAATTCATATCTGTTTCTTTCCGTCTGTGAATCCCCCTCTTCCACAGAACCCACACAAAGCCCCTCCCCTCCCTTCGGAATTTAGGGTTTCGTTTTTTCTCACACACAGTGATAGTTGAAATAGGGGTTTTCGTGTTCTCGGCCACTTATCGTTTCTGATAATCGGAATTTACCCTCAAAAGTTGGGTTCTTATTTACAAATTCAGTGTTGAACCCTTTTTTTTGTTGCCGATTGATCGCTCAATGCCTGTATATAGTTTCGTTATTTGGTTGTTAGAAAACCCTAGGGAGTTCGTAACCGCTTGCTTAGCGGCGGACGATTTTGCAGCCGCTACTGTGGAAGATTAGTCGATAATTTTATTGTTCTTGATTTCGTAACATCGTATGGTTTTTATTTGATTGATTGCGGAAGTAGGTTTCTTTTCTCGTTTTTCGTATGGCTCCGAGTCGGAGAAAAGGTGCCAGTAAAGCCGCCGCAGCCGCCGCTGCTTGTCGGCAGTGGAAGGTCGGCGATCTTGTTCTTGCCAAGGTGAAAGGGTTCCCTGCTTGGCCTGCTACGGTATGCTTGTCGATTTCTTTTTATTTTTGGAATCTTGTAGAGTTGAGGTCTGTTGTTTGCATATTAACTTCGGGTTTTGTTGGACTGATCTATGAGTTGCTGAAAGATTCTGACCAAGTTTGAGCCTTTCTTGTTGTGCCTTCATATATTTGTTATCTCGAGTATTCTTTGCTCTGTTTGGGTAATGATTGCCTGCTTGGAATGCTTTTCTCTTGTACTTCTTCCATTCAAAGTATGTGTTTCTCTTTATTCTGTTTAGGTTTTGATAGTGCTAGGTGCATCAACACTCAAGATTAGCTATTTTGTAACCGAATAAAAGGGGATGCTAGGTTTAACACGTTTATAGAATACCTGTAAATTGATATGCTGTTTTCTTGTAGTTTGTTCAGTGTATAGTTATGATGGAAGTATGCCATATGGAGTATGATTATTGTAAATCTATATGGTGCTGCAGGTTAGTGAGCCAGAGAAGTGGGGGTACTCTGCTGATTGGAAGAAAGTTCTAGTCTTCTTCTTTGGAACCCAACAAATGTGAGTACCTTTTGCTATTTTAGATCTAGTATTAATGTTGATCTCATTTATACTTTCTCTTACAAATATTTATCATCTAATATGTTTTAGTAGCTCAGACTGTTTTCAGACAACTTGTTGCACAAATAATACAAAATGACATGTTGATGATCCTTGGTTGTTGCAAGAACAGACCACTAAATCAATACCTGCCAAAAGTTGTTGAATGAAACCTAGCTAATATGTTTTTTTAGGTATGGTCTATGTAGTTCATTAGGCAGCTGAGAGGATTATAAGCTAATTATCGGGTTCTTTGTCATTTTTCTTTTTGTCATATATCTTGAGATTCAATGTTTTATGATGCTAAAATTTCTTCAGCCAGTCTTAGATGCTGTAGGATTTGTTGTTTGACTTGTGCTATAGGCAAAGATGCTATTTTTAGGACTTGAAATGATTTTTTGTTTGCTTAATCATATATTCCTCTATGTTTTCAAAATGACATTGGGATGTTTTGACTTCACTTTTACTGTGCCATTGGGATACTTGCACTAAACATGATACTTGTAAATTCTTAGTATTTAGCAAAATTAATAACCATGGTCATGCAAACAGTTATTTGGTTGTTATTGTCATGTACACTGTGATACATGTGAGGAAGGTAATTAGTTTTACAGTTTTAACCAACATTTATCAACCCACTTTTAGCCATTACTCATACTTTCTCTGACATTTGAAGGAATTGCAAGGGATTTCAAATTGGTAGGATCTTAACCTGTAGATGTGGTATGTAATTCCCATTTTGGTGTATTATAATGCGGCTTTTGAGGACTAGATTTTTCATTAGATGTGTTGGCACTTGTTATTTATATTGATCAACTGTATTTCGATTTGAGAGTGTGCTAGTTATTCCGGAGAACTTTTTGGTTTCAGAAGCATTGATGGTACTTTTAAATGAGTTTGCATTAAATGGATCAAAGAATTACCTTTTATCCTGATTGCATTTCTTTCTTTCTCTCTGTATATACACACACCCCCATCTACAATAGTCCTTGTCTCAAATCACACATATCTAGGAGCACATGTAGAAAGTTGGTGAAGAGGTGGAGAATTTTACTAATTGATAAAAAATTAATCTGGGGAACGGGGGTTGAAAATTGATAATTCATATTACACTAAAACCTACAAACATCTGTATCAACTACAACAACTGGGACCACAACTGCTAACTTTTTTTCTGGTCATATCAGTCTCTCTCTATATTATATTAACTTCCCTGTTCATAAAAATATCCAACTTCATTTACAAAGCCATGAGCTGCAACTGGAGATAGAGCACATCCTTTGCATCCATCTATTCATTCAATAAAGATATACCATACATACGTATTCTTGAGGTTAGACCCTTTGTCTTTCATTAATAGCATATACCCTGTAAAGTTTCCTTGAGTGAGATATAGGGAATCACTATAAGTTTTGTTGAATGCCAATGTAGGATTATGCTTATTGTGAGGATGGAGGTTTTGTTGTGTACAACAAGGATTAGGTTGTGATGCTGGTGACATATTTCATTTAAGATGCCAAAAACATTATTAGTGGTTGAACGGAACCTTGTATCCATACTCTCTCTCTCTCTCTATGCCGTTTGATATTGACTTAAGTTTTAGGAGCCTGGTTTTTTTTTTTTTTTGTCTTAATTCAGAAATCAGAAGGAATGTTTAACTGCGAAAGCCACGGAGGGTGATGCATTCCCCATAAAGTCATCGACTTTTCCATGTTTATTTATTTTTCCCTTTTCAAACACTAGATTCTTTTCAACTTTGTTCTTTTACAAGGCTCCCCATATCAGTTTATTTAAGTTGTTGATGTCTAACATGGAAATTTATTTTGAACTTGAAATAATCCTGTTTTTAGATCTCAGTTGTTAGTAGCTATATCACAATATTTTAGATCTTGTTTTTCGATTAGTTATATGGTAATTCTATAGTTGTGGTCCTTGTGGATCCAATTGTTTATCTGTTGTGCTGCAAATTTTCATCTTTTTAAGTTTATGGTTGGTAATTTGAACAACTTTCACATTGCTTTAGTAGTGATACATTAGTTATCATTGAATACATATCATCATGTTATATCAAGTCATTTTTATTTGAAGAGTTGATAAGTTTGTCACTAGAATTATCAATCAGTCATCATTTATGTTTTGCAGAGCTGGAGTTAAAGCTCCTTTCTTTCTTCCTCTCATGTTGTATTATCCCAAGGCCAACACTAATTTCTGATAGCGAATAAAATGTTAATTATTGTCATTCAGACTATTAATTTAGCTCTAATTCGTGAAAGAGAGTACAATGGTCATTAACTGTCATTTAAACTATTCATGCAGCATACAAGACAAACAACAATTCTCATTTACTTCTAGTATTTACTGTAGACAAGACTAGATTAGAAAAAAATTTCACAAACTAACATCTCGGGTGCTGATATTCTAGCATGCCATCACCTAAACTTGTATTGCTGTAGTTTTTTGGAAAACCAAGGAGTTGTGTTAGACAATGATAAGTGTCCAATATAACTTCATGCAATTTTCATCTCATGGCAAGTAGTACCACTACCACCTAGAGCTCTTATTTTGAGGTACTCCATGCGGTTGGTTCAAGTGAAATAATAGATTTTTAATTATCAACCTTGATCTTCTTTTATCTTCATGATCAATCTCAATTACATGACTTGTGCAAGTCCTTTGAGTTCAACTTTAGTAGTCAAAAGTACTTGTTGGTACATATTATTCACAAGAGAAGAGGGTACACTTACATGATGCTTTTTTGTTTTTTGAAATGGTTGTTTTAATGTGTGAATTGGTCTAATGTATTGAGATTGTTCCCTTTTTCCACTTCAGATGGACTTTTTTCTTAAAATGACTTACGTGTCTTAGGACCTTGCATTATTGGAGAGAGATTCTTAGGGTTTGTCCTCTGAATCTGCCCTGTCATTTTTTATGTGCTATCTGTAAGACTTGGTTAAGGACCAAGTGCATATGGATCTGTTTTGTATTTGCCCTGTCCAATGCTCCGATTTGCAGGCATTGCTACTTGTACATCTCTCTCTTGTTCTTTGCCTCTTTCTCAAAAGGAGACAGAAGTTAGTCTATTTCACTTTCAGTTACAATTGGTATTGATTTTTCAGCCTAATGTGACATTGTTTTAGGTACCACATAATGTGAAGTTATTCCCCAACTATTGTATTTTTGGATTGATTGTTTTATGTCTTACTAAGTTGGTCATGTGTAACAGCCAGTTTTGTTTTTTGTATACTTTTAATAGTTTAACGTTTTGAGGGGTAAGTTGGACAAATTAGAACACTTTTGTAATAGCTCTGCAAGTCTACATAAAAACTTCAAATGCTGCCTCCAAACATCTACAATTTTAGATTTCAGAAGTTAAGCACTTGAAAAAACAGTCGCCCCTTTAGAAAACTTGCATACTAACAATTCCTACTAGCACATGCTTATTTGTATATTTGCCAAGCGTATTCATGTTGATACGAAAACACACAACTAAGGCATTTGTTTTCATATTACTTTCGTGATGTCTTCAAATTGTTTGACAAAGATCTCTGAGGGGTTATTTGTATATCATTGTGATAATTTGATCATGTTTACAGAGCATTCTGCAATCCAGCAGATGTTGAGGCTTTTACAGAAGAGAAGAAAGACTCTCTTCTGAGCAAACGTCACGGTAAAGGTGCTGATTTTGTTCGTGCTGTAAGGGAAATAATTGAAAGCTATGAGGAGCTCAAAAAACAGGTACAAGTTGATACAACCGCAACCAGTCAACCCACTTCAACAAATGGTGTCAAATCAGAAGAATGTGTTGCCAAGGACGAGGCTCTCACACCTACCATCGATTCAAACCCCAAAATACCAGATTCTTCAAAACCTAATGGCACTTGTTGTGAGGGTGATGCTGCTAATCTTCTTCTTCACACAGGGGTCAAAGTGTCTGAGCCTACCACTAATCTAGAGGTCACAAAAGCACCTGTACCTACCACATATTCTAGAAAGAAATATTCTGGTGTTCAGGCCTCAACCATGCATGGAAGGGTACCATCTGCACGGAGATCTGCAAGAACAGAATCTAGCAGAAATCAGAATCTCTCAGAAGATGCATTCATTTTATCTCAAAGGAGGGCGAAAAGGGCAAGGACATCACCAGGTTTATCAGATAAGGATTTACCAAATGCAAGCCCTGAAGAAAACGGTTCTGAAATTGTCACTGTCGATTCTGATACCAAGAGTTTTAATGAAGGAAACTGTGTACAGTCTGGTTATAATAAGATTATGGAGCATGATCATGTGGAATGTTCTGGAGGAGACGTGCAGTTAAGTCAAACACTCGAATTCCAGACTAATTCTGTCATTATTAAGAAGAAAAGAAAGCCTAGTAGAAAACGCGCCATCACTATTACCACCGAGTTCCCTGATAGAATCGATTCCGCTATTGAGATGGATAAACTTCATAATCCTGATTCTGAAAAATCTATTGTGAAGTATACAAAGGAAGATGGTGATGAGCATTTGCCTCTAGTGAAAAGGGCTAGGGTTCGAATGGGTCGAACATTATCTAATACAGAAGAGCTTGAAACTGCAATCAAAGTAGACAAACCTTCAGAAGCCACAGATGGACCCAAACAGGAGTGTATAGCTGTAAGCGATGCAGAAGATATGTCTGTTGAGGTTAGGGAAGAATTAGAGCATTCTTTTGCTTTGAACAAATGTAGTGTCAATAAGCCTCCATTATGGGAAGCTAACAAGCATAAACTTTTCGGTTGTCATGTTGATGGTGAAGCTGCTTTACCACCATCTAAACGACTCCATCGTGCTCTTGAAGCTATGTCTGCTAATGTTGCAGAAGACGAGCAGCTTTCTCCTGGAGGACCATCTACCATGAAGACTGTTATTAATGGATCTCTTTCCCCAGTAGACTGCTCTAAAGAAATAGACGAGTCTGAAGTAGAAAAGGTGATTCCTTTAAGTAATGGTGATTCTCAAGCTTGTACCTCTGGAGTTTGTAGCAATTTAGCTCCAGAAGTTGAACAGAACAAGACGATTGAAGAGATCGACGACCCCTGTGTTCAACCTGTTAGTAGTCCAGCTCATGATGTAAAGCCAGTTGAAATTGCTGATGACAAAGATTCTGTAATGCTGGTTTCTTGTACTGAAACGGTTGAATCAACTGATGTCATGAAAAGCCCAAAACCTTCATCGGATGATATTGAGAAGAAAGAAGATCTTTCTGAATGCAACGATGCCTCTGTTGTGTCCATGTCCGAATCTAAAAACGAATGTGAGCTTGTAACTTTGGAGTTGACTGAACCCGGCAAGAAAGATCCTTCAGATCCTATATCAAGCAATCTGGAAAATGGAATTGTTTCACATGATGATGTTGTAATCCAGGTGCAGTCTTCACCCCAGAAGAGCTGCAATACGGTAGAAGACGACAATGATAACAATGCAATGTAAGTCCATGTTTAAGTTTGGATATGTTTTGTTACTGCTTACTTTTATGTTTTCTTTTTTTTAACTTTATAATTGGAACGATGTTTGTCTTAGATTGGAAGATGGTGAAGGAAGTAAAGAATCAAACATGGAAGTGGATAATTCTCAAGAAGAGTTGAAGAGTGTTGAGCCGGGTCCTGATTCGAATTGTATGAATGAAGATGGGTTGAGTGATAAAAACGTGTCAGGTACCCGGACTGATGCAACTGCACGAGCCTCTCCACCAAATACTTCAATTTGCAACATATCCACTTCAGATAATAGTAATTTCCTTGAAAACAGTGCCGCATCTAGTCCTTTATACAATGATAAAGATAGACCAAAGCAAACTGACAAATGGAGCACCATGTCAGAAGCAAATGCTGCTCTCTCATCCTTTGAGGCCAGTCTTGGGGCACTCACGCGGACAAAGAAAACCATCGACCGAGCCACACGCATTGCCATCGACTGTGCAAAATTTGGCATTGCGGTCAAGGTAATATTAGTCATTTAAGTATGTGGTTGTCTTTTTTTTTAAAAAATGTTGTTATGTAATCATTTTTGAATGTAGGTGGTGGAGACTATTGTGCGCAGTTTGGAGGCTGAACCTAGTTTACATAAAAGGGTGGACTTGTTCTTTCTTGTGGATTCTATTGCGCAATGTTCTCGAGGACTTAGAGGTATTAATTACATTTGTTTTTATTTTGTTTTTTTCATCATTGATGCGAATTGATTGTGTTTCAGGTGATGTGGGTGGTTTGTATCCTTCAGCGATCCAAGCAGTGCTACCTCGGTTATTGTTGGCTGCTGCTCCTCCAGGGAATAGTGCTCTTGAAAACCGTAGGCAATGCTTAAAGGTATGTATTGTTTTTAGATATTTTACTCATTAACCTCAACCGTGTATACAAGAATAAGAATTAAATGTTGTATTTTTTACTAGGTTTTGAAGCTGTGGCAAGAAAGGAAGATTCTTCCAGAACCAATGATCCGCCACCATATTCGTGAGCTTGATTCCCTCAACAACATGTCTGCTAGGATCAGTAATTCTTCTCGCAGGCCTTTTAGGAATGAAAGGGCATTTGATGATCCAATTAGGGAAGTCGAGGGTATGCTCGTTGATGAGTATGGAAGGTGTGATTTCTTTTTTCATTCATCTATATATTTATTGTTGGTAAAGTCAAAATCTGAAATCTCTTAATTTCTGTTATAGCAATTCAAGCATACAGCTATCTGGTTTTGACATCCCAACAATGCTCAAGGATGAAAAAGAAGGAAGCGATTCTGATGCGGAGGGTTTTGAGGCTGTAACCCCTGAACATAACCCTGAATTTTCTGAAGAACGTGATGCAACTGAGAAGCATACCCATGTGTTGGAGGATGTTGATGGCGAGCTTGAAATGGAGGATGTGGCCCCTTCTCGTGAAAATGACATAACTGCCCCTGCTGCTAATATTAGCTATCCGGAACCTCCAGGAACATCCCATCATCAACTTACACCACATTTGCCCACGTTTGCCCCTCCACTGCCCACAGATTTGCCTCCATTCTCTCCACCTCTGCCGAGTTCTCCTCCACCACCACCACCTCCTCCAGCCTCCTTTCCGCCACCACCACCACCACCTCCTCCAGTGTCCTTCCCGCCACCACCTCCACCTCCACCTCCAGCCGCCCTTCCTCCTCCAGTCGCTCTTCCTCCGCCACCACCACCTCCTCCTCCAGCCACACTTCCTCTGCCTCCCCCAGCCGCTCTTCCTCCACCACCTCCATTGCCGGAAATTTATGTAGCTAATCAGGTGAGTGTGAAACTTGTTTTCAAATTGGTTTGACCTGTAGTTAGGTGGATATGCAGTTGACCTTTTTTTTAATGCAGAATGGTAACGATGATCCACAACAGTCGATTGCTCAGCCACTTCATTTCCATCCTCCTGAAGTGAGAGATCCTCGTATGGATATGCAACCACCAGAGTCTTCTAATTCCTCTTTCAGCAATTTATCTGTCCCTCTACCACCTGTTCATGCCGCCAATAATGTGCATCTGAGGCCACCTCACCCTGCTCCGTCATCACAGTTCTCATATTTCCAGTCAGATCAGTCGGGTCCTTCCTACCCTGGCAGGTTTCATTTTGTCAACGGTACAGACACCGGGAATTTTCATAGTGATCATGACAGAATGCATGTGGATGAGAGCTGGAGGTTTCCACCACCTCCATTCTCTGGTAAATTAATTAAATATCATGATTTTTATATTTTATTTCATATGTCATGTACATCTGGTCTGATTATAAATATCTGTAACAGGTCCATGCCATCCTGATGGCCCTAGATTACCACATTACCCTCCCAATATGTATGCTGGTCCACCTTGTGAGCCACCAATGTCAAACAACTGGCATTATCCTGTCCGACCTGCAAATCATAGAGAAATGACTCCTCATAGACCCTATCCTGAACCACCAGTTCCCATGGCAACTAGAGGTTCAACTTCCCTCCCTGCCTTGTTTGAATTTTATAGTCACAGACATAAACAAGCAAAAAATGTTAAGCGCTTGTCTTCTGTTTCTGCAGGTCCTAACTTTTGGAGGCCTCGATGACCCGGACAATTATTATATAATACTCATTGGAACTTCTATTAACCTACAAGAGACCAAAATTTTTCATTTGAATGGACCTGGCTTGTTTCAAAGTACAGTTGTACAATCATCTAGCAAGACCCTATTGCTGATCAAACACCATTTCCGTTTCAAAAGATGAAGATGCATAATGCTAAAAAAGTGTACATGAACATTTCATCACACAGTTGAGGTCGGAGCCAGGGCTACCGACTGTTGGGTTTTTGCTGTTTTCTTCTTTTTTGAAGGTTGTCTGATGTTGTGGTTCATGTTTAAGGATGTTTTTTAGTCGTTAGTTGTCATTTATTGGGAATGGGGCTGAATTTATCATAACTTGGTCTTGGGTGTACATTATGGAGATGTCTCTGGTTCAAAGTTAAAATATAATTGTCGCTTCTTTTCAGATCTCGGGTGCTAAATGTACAAGGTGTATTTGGAGGGATTGAGTACTTCTTTGTGCTTTGTTTGAGGTTCAGAAGGCATTATCTTCAATTGGCCGATCTGTACGAAAGTTAAAAACTTTAAAGCCTCCTATGCCAGTTTGTCCCACTTGTTTCTCCCTGGTGTCGTCTTATTAAAACTATATATACTTTACCCCGAGGATACACAAACTCTTATCATTCAATTTGTTGTTTAACTAGGAGTTAAACCCCCGCGCGTTGCGGCGGGAGCTTTAGTTTGGCGATGAAAACATGTAGATAATGATAAATTGGAACTCTTAACACCCTAATCAGAAACCCAAGCAAACTATAAGACCGAACCACCATGCAAAATATAAAAGAGAAACTGAACATCAGGGACTTCTTGTTATATTTTCTTAACTCATTATAATTTGCATGATTACATGCCATGCTTGTGAAGAGCTCGATGAACAACCAACCACTTTTTGTATGTTTTTGTTCAGTTGTACCAAAGTTATCAGGAATCGTTGGCACATGATTGTAACTGAACTCGTTAATCACAAATCTGTTTTGATCCAATATATTCTGAACTTGAATAAAACTCTTACGAAATGCCTGCAACACTTTACAATCCAATTGAGTCCCACCATTTCCAATCGAATCTCACAATTATAGTATATAATGAAAGAAAACGGAAAAAAAAAAATTTGAAAAGAAAAGAGTGGAATTTAAGTAGGAGAAGGGAATGCCGTAACTTTTGAATCTAAATTTGGTGGGATCGAGGATGGAATCGAATAGCGAATGCTACACAGAAAAATATGAAAAAAAAAAAAGAATTAAAGAAAATAGAGAAAAAGACTCCAATAATTCAATATAGAAAAAATTAAATAAATAGGAGAATTAAAGAAAATAAAAAAAAAGAATTTGATGAAAAAAGGAGTATGAAATTTAAATAGGACTGTAGGAGAAGGGGGATGCCGTAATACATCGAAAAAGAGGGGTGAAAAGAGTTAAAGAAAAATAGAGAAAAAGAAAAGAGAAATGGGATTGAGTTGCTTATAGAGGGATTCAAACCCTGAGGTTAAACATCAACAAATTTACCGTCAGGCTACACACAAAACTTTGTATTTGCTGCCGTCTTCTAATATATATATATATATATATATAGTATTATGATTTTACTGTTCATCATGTCACATCAACGTTGATAAATGTAATATATAGGGTAATAGAAAAGTGCTATTAGACTTTAGTATTTAAATAGTTAAAAATATTGTAATAAACCGTTTGAAGAACAATCTATCAAAGTTTAATAAACTGAGTTGATTTGTATAAAATGTTGAGAAATTGAAAATAATTAAGAGAATAAAACTAGCCAACTGTTTGCAACCCCCCCAACTGCTACTAAATCGAGATGACTACACATCTATGTTAAAGTGTAGGTTCTTGACAAACTATTAACTGTAGGGAACTGTTTGCAACCCCCAACTGCTACTACCATTGGGACACAAAGTGGACACAAGTAAGCCATGTGGGTCTTCGATTAGGACTTATATGTGCAAGACTCTCTTAGATCATTATTATTGTGGACCCAAGTACCAAAATTTCGTACCATTTTATTCGACATGGCAAGTACCATTGGTATGTCTTATCTAGCAGCCTCCCTGGTAACATTACATTGCGAGAGACGCTACATACTAACATCATGCATCATGTAGACGTGATCAAAATTTTCAATCAACACTGAATTCTTTCACCAAGACACCACTTTTTGAGCAGAAAAACTTGATAAGACTGCCTACCTAAGGCGAACCTGATCTTCAAACTCTTTCACGTTTCCTCTGGGATTGCCTTCAAATCTTCCCAGTTTAAAATGCTTGATTTCTTCACCAAGTGTTTCTGCAGCCGCCTTCCCGCCAATAGCCAGATCCACCAGTATCCTCCCAACTAAAGGAGCCATCTTGAACCCATGGCCAGAGAATCCACCAGCAACGACCACGTCCTCATTGAACCCTCCCCCTAGAAAGTCAATAATGTAATCCTCGTCTGGTGTCATGGAATACAAGCAAGATTGAGAAATCACCGGCCCATCTTCCCAATTGACTCCATCACCAAACCTTAATCTGATCCATTCTTTAAGATATCCGACAACCATTGTCATCCCTTCTGTCCCTGCTGTTTCATCCCTCCACGTCCTCTTATCCGGATCGCATTCTCGGCCACCATGAACAGCAACTTTGATCAGATCTGGGAACTCCAAAGCCGGTGTTCCGTAGATATAAGGCTCGCCGTAGCTTGCAAATGATGGAAATCCTGCTTCTATGGTGTAATCACGTTCATGACCCTCTTTAATCTTCCAGTAAAATATAGTTGTTTCCACCGGCTGTATCGGCAAAATAGTTTCACCATTGCTAACCTTTTGAATCAGTTTACTCACCCAAGCTCCCGCTGTGACCACGCATTTCTTCCCCCAGAACTTTTCTCCCGATCTGCTACTTACCAAAATGCCACCTCTGTCGTTCACCAAATCGACAATCTCCGTCTTGTCTTTGAGCACTGCACCATGTTTGATTGCAAGTGTTTGAAACATTGCAACCGCTTTAGTAGGCTTTAGGACACCTCCGAGCTCCGTCACAACCGCAGTCCAATCATCCGGAAAGTCGATCTTGCCGGTGAAATATTCCTTAGCTCGATGACAATCGAGAACTTGGTGATTAATCGAGTGTTTTTCGCAATTGGCGATGAGAGCTTGGAGAGAGCTGTTATTCACAGGACCCAAATCCAGTTGTTGTGTTTTGAAGTAAACTTTATAGCCGATTTCTGATTCCGCGTCTGTCCACAATTTCGCCGATTCCATGACCAACGGACAATAGTAAGGTTCAGGGTAAGTTGCTCGGATTGTTCGTGATTCGCCGTGAGACGATCCACGATAGTGTAGGAAGTCGAATTGCTCGATGAGTAGAGTTTTTTGACCTCGTTTAGCTGCTTGATATGCCGCCGAACTCCCCATCACGCCGGCTCCGATCACAATCACATCAAATCGTCCCAAATTCTCCATTTTCTCCTCAATTTTGACGATTGAAAACACAGATAGAGTCCTTTCCTTTTATCTCTCTTTCTCGCCACATGGAATGAAAAGGTTATATTGAAAAACTCCAAAGAGAGATTTGGCGTTTTCGAAAGGTCCCAGAGACATAGTTAAAGCGACTGGTGAAGAAGGAGACAAAGAACATACCGATGAATCTTTTAGTTTGTTACTCTGGCTGTTGGCGCTAATGTGCACCTAGTGGTGGCTGCGCACATAATATTGTACCGATCTATTTCCTAAAGAACTTCTATAAATTGTACCAATTTATTTGGCTGAAAAATGACTTATATAAGTTATAACAATAATGGATTTTATCGTAAATATATAATCATTAAACCTTTTGTTTTATACATTTATGTTTTATTTTGTATGCATATGATCATACTGTAACAACCGGATTTTTAACACAAAGTATACCCAAAAATTTCCTTAAAAAAGTAGGGGTACATTTATATTAAACAAACGGAATACAAGTAGTTATTAACAAATCTTGTTTAATACCGAATTTTCCCAAGATCAAGCCGGGTATTACAATTCTTCAATTCTTAATCCTCACGCACCTCGTTACCTCTTTCTGAACTACTAAGATCTGAAACTCAATTCAACATACTACGGGTAAGCTATTAAAGCTTAGTGAGTAACATCAACAAAAGAGTTTCATATAACAACATTTCATCATAGAGATACTGAGTAAATAGGACCCATACAGTCCAAGTAATTGAGATCCACACAATCTCATAATAGAACCCATACAGTTCAGCAGGTAGAGATCCACACAATCTCATGATAGGACCCATACAGTCCAAGTAATTGAGATCCACACAATCTCATAGTAGAACCCATACAGTTCAGCAGCTAGAGATCCACACAATCTCATGATAGGACCCATACAGTCCACGTGATAGAGATCCATACAATCTCATGATAGGACCCATACAGTCCATGAGTTACCTGACATTTATACATTACATAGCAACAAGCAGATAATGTATAGTAACAGGATTATGTCACTCACCTGAGTATAGTTCTTTCCGGATATTCTACAGCTTAATACTTCTTCTTCCAACTGTTAATATAATTAAGTCTTAATTACTATAACACCAACATATGTCATACTTTTGAACAACTTAAATCCTTTATTAATTTCCAATATGATACTTCATGATTTAACAAGTAAAGAACGGCCATGTAGAAGATTAGATAGAGTGGCAGGATCCTTTCAGCATTTTAGCCTTTCGGAAAATCCAACAACCAGATCCCAAGTAATCGGCCTAGTCACCGTCCTCGTAAGTAAATCAATCGGTATTATTTTCGGAAATTACGAATTGTTATAATAACGACGTTTTTAAGGTTTTTGCTTACTATTGTTGGAAATGAGTATATATGTTATACTTATTAAATATTCTACTTCTTAACACAAATTATTTTACAATACATAATTAAGCTATAGAAAGGTTTGTAGTTACCTTATGACCCTTCGTCGGGATCTATAACTCCTTCGTTAGGCTTTCGAGCTTCTTCCGCTCACTTGCTTACATTCTAGTGCTTAGAAACCTCTATATATTGGATTGAGATTTGTTGGTGTGGTTTATGAGATGCTTTGGGGGGGTATTTATACTTGAATTCTTGAATAAAAAATGGCATGACACTTTTGACAAAAGATTTTAATAATATATTTTGTTAAAATTAAGGACCTTCTAGAATCAGTCTGTTCAAGACTGGTTTAGCCGATCTTATACCCATTAAATTCACGTTTTTATTTGATATTCATAATATTCATCTCAATACCTTTCCAGGGACGTATAGTACGTATTTATACGATTTTTCTATGATTTATTATGAATTTTTGAAAATCGCCTATCTAATCTGTCAATTTCGAACTAATCAATGAAGATTGTAATTTTTACCATAGATAATGCCATTTTCAAATTTACTATTATTTTTGGTAATTGTACTATACTCAATTTTTAAACTTTGTGCACTGGTTTGAGGTCCAAATAATTTTCCTAGAATTAATTATGATTTTTCTAAAAACTGCACAAAATGTTGATTTTTATATGAAATTGTAACTAAAGTTTTTTTTTTTCTTAGCTTTATAATTACCAAAAATCATAGAATTCACAATAATTATAAATAAATGAAATAACTGAAATACAGGTCTTACACATACACTTATTTTTTCCGCTCACATATGACCATTAAACTTTTATTTTTATACATATATGACTATTAACATAAGTGACTAAATGTATACAGAAAAAGTAAGTTTAATGGTCATATGTGTATAAAATAAACATAAGTGACTTAATATGTACAAACAAAACGTATAATGGTCAGATGTAAAAAAAAGACAAATGAATAAAAGTTTATTACATTTATAAAACATTTTTCAGTACAAATCGGTGTGTGTGTGTGTGTATATATATATATATATATATATATATATATATATATATATATATATATATATATATATATATGATCCAAAATGATTAAATTAAAATTAGGAAGAAAAAAATGCTAAAAATAAGATTAAAAACATTTAAAAATTAAATATATATATAAAATGAAAAAAAAAATCAAAATCGATTACTGTAGCATATAAAACTAAAAAAAAACTAAAAAAATTTAATAAATTAATAAATAATTAAAAAATCAAAAATCAAAATCAAAATGCTAAAACTGAGTATAATAGAAAATAAAAATAATATCTATTTTATAATAAATAAAAATAAAATAACAAAAAAAACCCACTTAAATCACATTGGATGAACATGCGTCAAATATAATTGTATCCTCGAGTCCGTATTACATTACGTGAACGTGCGTCTAATGTGATTATGTCACATCGAAAGAAGACGTTTGGTCGAGAATTATCCTCATGGTTCTTATCATTTTTGTGTTTCTATCAGATCCGGAACCTATATATATATATATATATATATATATATATATATATATATATATATATATATATATATATATATAATTATATATATATATATATATATATATATATATATATATATATATATATATATATATATATATATATATATATATATATAGAGAGAGAGAGAGAGAGAGAGTAAAGTTCAATTGAGAACCTAAAAATGCCTAGGAACCTAAGAACCCATTTTATGAACTTTTTTTCTACACAATATTTTTCAAAAAAAAAATATACCAAATATTTTGTTATGTTGCGTCTAGAAGATTTCAAAAAAAAATTTCAATTTTTTTTTTAATTTTTTTAATTAGGGTTTAGGGTTTAGGGTTTAGGGGTTAGGTTTAGGGTTTAGAAGATTTCAAAAAAAATCATTTTTTTATTTTTTTTTCATATGGGATTAGGGTTTAGGGTTTAGAGTTTAGGGTTTAGGGTTTAGGGTTTAAAAATCTCTTAGACGCTTTAAATAAAAAAGTTAGATGCAAATTTTTTTGAAAAATATTGTGCAAAAAAAAAGTTCCTAGGTTCCTAGGGTTTTTTAGGTTCTCTCATGATATCGGCCATATATATATATATATATATATATATATATATATATATATATATATATATATATATATATATATATATATATATATATATATATATATATATATATATATATATATATATATATATATATATATATATATATATATATATATATATATAATAAAGGAAACATTTTTACTCTAACCACATTAATTTAAAACCTCAAAATTTTTAACTTCTTTTTCAATTAATAGATTAAATATTTTATTATTCTAATTTCAATAATACTATTTATTTGAATCTTCCACATTATGTTTATTATTATAATATATTTACTTTAATTAATGACTTTTATTGTTATAATTTTAAAAATATCATATTAAATAGATAATATATCATGTTATTTAAATATTATCTAGAATCAAGATAAATATTTTTTTCTAATCAAACAACTCAATTTTAGAGGCTATATTTTTTAATTATTTATTCAAAGATATTTTAAATTATGTTTTTTTATTACAAGTTAAAAGAGTAAAATAAAAAATTATAATTGACATAGTTAAATACAAAAATGGATTAAGAAAATTTAAAATTGTATTCAAATATTTAAAACCTCTAAATTATTATAATTATCATGTAGTAATTTTATTTTAATATCCTACAAATTTTCAAATGTTTTAGTATAAATAATTTTTTATTAATAAATAGAAGTTTTAAATGTCGTTTTAACATTTTCTAATTATAATAAGTGGTTGTTAACAAACAATAACAATCCTTGATATTTTAAGTAATCATCATGATAGAAATTAAAATATTGTCAAATAAGTAATTATTAAATTAATTAATCATAACAATAGTTCAAAGTAACATTAAATAATTATGTTTAATTTAATTAATACAGAAGTCACGAATAAAGCTCATTGAGTAATATTAATCAAAATACTTACAATATTATATATCAACTTAGTGTTAGTATTATTATCGCATGACATAATTATTTTCAACAAGGTATTTGTTAAAAATTTAATTACATGACTTTCACTTGCGCAACGTGCGAACATTCGCCTGGTATATATATAGCTAAGTTATTTTAAGGCTGATAAATATTTTGTGGGTGAATGGAGCAATGAAAATTCAGGAAAAATCAATTTCCTTAATTATAGGAGTCGGTTACCATAACTATATGATTACATTAATTTAAATTAATTGATTTATATGTCAATTACTATTATGCCTTTATCCAGATTTAAAATGATTGGTCTATATTAAGTTACGATGTTACACAATATTTATCTAGTTACATTTGATCCTAGATCTCTCTCTCTCTCTCTGTATATATATATATATATATATATATATATATATATATATATATATATATATATATATATATATATATATATATATATATATATATATATATATATATATATATATATTGCATGGTTTAAATAAGAAGTATTAAAAGGTTGAGAACCAAATGAACTAATCTTAGTCTATCACTAAAAAATAGATGGATCTGATTAAATTGGTTAAAATTCCGTTTTTTCCCTTTTGGGTAAAAAGATGAAAAAATCATCGTTTTCACAGCCTAATACATTTCATTCATACGGTGGTAGGAGGAAGCAGCAGGGGAGGGAGGAGCTGGTGGTGGAGTTGTTGTTTGTAACGACCCAAAAATCTTGAATTTATATTCGAGATAACGTTTAAGGTAAAGACCAACAAATTTGGAAGTTTTAAAATAATATAGCGGGAAATGTAGTAAAATTCCAAGAGTTTGGAGAAAATTGGTGAACAAGGGCAAATTGGTCTTTTGCCATGTTTTGAACCATGGTATAATATATATATATATATATATATATATATATATATATATATATATATATATATTTGTGTTGTGAGTAAAAGTGTGAGAAATAGAACTTGGTGTAATAAAAGTTGAATATATATATATATATATATATATATATATATATATATATATATATATATATATATATATATATATATATATATATATATATATATATATATATATATATATATATATATATATAAGTGAGAAATTATGACCATAAGGGTAATTTGGTCATTTTGCCACAAAAGGGTAATTTTGTCATTTGACCATATGCATGAGTTATTATGAAAGTATAATTCTAGTTTGGACTAAAAATGTAAAGAATGGAACTTTATGTAATATAATTTGATTTTTAGTGCCAAAATGAAAGACTTGGAACTTGAGTGGTGGAAACTGTAAATTTTGGGAGTATAAATATAAGAAAATATCTACTAAATTCTCAGAAGATATCAGAGAGTACTGGAGGCTTCGGGAGAGAGCTGGAGGTCGTGAATATCTGGAAGGATACGAGGGATTGGAGCTGGAATTTAAGGTTTCCAAACATTTGAGGTAAGGAAGCAAAGCTTGAACACCTACTATTCATCGTCTTCTTGGGATGGAATCTGGACATTTGATTTAAGAAGTTTATAAAATGATTCCAGAGAATTAATTCCATCTAAGTACACTAAAAATGTCAAGTAAACACACTTCAATTGAGAAGTGTTGTTGAATTTATGAAAATGATGAATTTTAGCCCAAGAACCCTAGAAATGGGTTAATGAGTTGCAACTGATTTCATATAGGTCTAATGGTTTTGTTAAGTTAAAAATGTCATAAAAGAAGTAAGAAATCAGTTCCAAGCTTTAAAAACTCACTAAAATGATTTTTGGTGAAAAATGGTGTTTTCGGAAGAATTTTCAAGATTTTAAAGAAGGTTTGATGATTTTGAAGTTTAAAACTAAGTGTAAGTTGGTATTTAGGGCCTAGATATGACCCTAAACCAATTAAGTTAAGTATTAAGAGCTTAATGGGGTGAATTAGTGTATCTGCAGTTTGGAAAATCGCCAAATAAGGCAATCTGCTTTGCCTTCGAGTCGCGACCACACCCTGGTCGAGTCGCGAGGCTCCTTCGAGTCGCGACCACACCTTGGTCGAGTCGCGAGGCGGCGGCAGCAGAACCATACAGTGAGTCTCCTGCCAAGTGATTTTCAATTTTGAGTTTTGGTCCAAAACTTGTCCGTTTGACCCCAAATTTTAAACATAGGTCTATTATGGCCCAAAACTTCATGTAAAATTGTCGGAATCGAAATACGACCCTCCGAGGGTACTGTAGTAAAATACGTATAAAATACGATTTAACTAAAGTTGGTCATTTAAAAGCTATAGACTTGTTATGACCTATATTGGTAAAATAAGGACTCTAAGGAGTTATAGAGTCAACTAGAATGAATGTTAATGTATAACATGTTAAATATAGGTTCATGCCAAGTGATTGTTGGATCAAAAGAGTATAAATGCAAGGAATGTTTAGTCAATCTACTAGCAATACACGAGGTGAGTACATGCAGTATTTTTACCCATTCTGGGGTACATGGCAAGTAAGTATTTTCAAGATTTCTTATAAAATTTCTATATGTGAAATTATATGCAAGAGTATTATTTCTAACTTGTTTGTGAAAGTATAATGTTATATTTGAAGTTATGTTTTGGTCTATGAGCCAATTATGTGAAAGTATGTTTTGGTCTATGAACCAATTATGTGAAAGTATATTTTGAATACAAGTTATACATGTTTGAAAGTATGGATAGGCATATAGCCATAAAATGTTTAAGAAGTATGTTTTGGTTACAAATTGTATATGTTTTCAAGTATGAAATGGCGTATAGCCACAAGATGTTTGGAAAGTATGATTTGGCATTAAGCCTAAAATGTTATAAAGACATGTTTTAAACATATGGTTTATGTGAAACGAAAGTTATGTATTTGGCATCTAGCCATAAAGACATAAAGCGATGTAGTTTGGCACCTAGCCACAAGTTATATATATATATATATATATATATATATGATAAATGTTCAAGCAAGCAGCAAGTATTTTGTATGACTGGTAATTGTAGCAAGCAGCGTTAGTAAGGGAACTATGTTCCAACCTACCCGGGTTAGGTAAGGGGTCTACTAGGGAAAAAGCCCCATCGCGAAGTAGATCGCCTCAGCACTTCTATGGTGAGGATTGATCCGTTCTTTCTAGCCATAGAGACTTGGTGTATCACCTATGGTGATTAAAGCCCTAAGTATAAAAATCCAGCAAGCTTATAAAACCAGTCAAAGAAAGTAAGAAAAAAAAAGCTATTTTTGAAAAGTATTTTACGAAGTGAATTTGAAAAGTAAAGAGTTATAGTATGATACTACTATAAGTTTTGAAAGATGTTATTTTTGTAAAGTATGTTATGAAATGATTTCGAGAAGTAAAAAGTTATAGTATGTTATTACTATAAAGTTTTGACAGAAGTTTTATGTTATAAGTTTTATAAAAGTTGGAAAAGAAGTTAAAGGTTTGAGTCTAAAACTCATGTAACTCACGAGACATTATTGTCTTACGTATTTTATGTTTTGCCATGTATTCCAGGTTAAATGCTATGCTATAATTGGATGAAGTTTAGCTGGAGTGGAGCCCACATAGGAATCTTGGACTCAAGGTTTAATCCTTTCTTGCTTACTATGGTTAGTTTTGATATGGATTTGTACACCCACTGTTTTAAGCATTTAAATTACCGGTTTTTGATAAACAGTATTTTTGTATTCATGTATTTATACGAAAAACCATAGTATTTACAAACAGTAGAAGTGGGGTGTCACATTGTTAGTGGTGGTGGCAAGTTTAATGCATATATATTCATATTTTAATATAATAAAATATTCAATTTTTATACACGCATTCACAGTTTAATATACATATTCACAGTTTAAAATACACATTCGCACTTTAATACAAACATTCAAAGTATAGAAATTGATAAAGGCATTTCATCAAACACCTTGTGTATGGTTGTGGAACAGATCTCATGTGGCGGTGCTAGAACAAATATGATGTGGTTGTGTTTTCCGACATCGACGGGGAAGGGAGGAGATGACGGTGGTGTATCAAACGATGATGATGGTGTGAATCGACCGCCTAACCTCTTTTTCACTGAATTTTTGCAACTCTGGTGGCTAATAAGTAGCGCTAGCTATCATTCCATGCCGGAACTCCTTTCATCTCGCCGAAACTCCTTCTCCGATGGTATGTAACAATGGTGGTCACAGAAATCATAGATATGGAGGAGGATATTGAAGATCCAGAGGCGAAAATCCTAGATCTAAAGGTGGACATCAAAGATCTAGTGTCGGAAATTGTGGATCTAAACGTCAGAGTAGAGTGGCATGAAGAAGACGTTGACATATCATGAGGAGATGATGGATGTGTCGATTTCGACAATAACAGCAGCAGTGGAAGGTGGCAGAGGTAGCGACATGCGACAACCGATGGCGGTCAGTGGTGGCTGTAGTTGTCATACCCCGATCCTTGGCGGAATCGATTAAGGCGTGATATATTGTTCAAAGTCTCATGACAACTATGTTATAATATGATTAGATTCAATTAAGTACTAAGTAGGCAAACAAGATCCACAACATACAAATACAAATTCAAATACAAACAACATTTATTACATCAAATTTAAATAGTCTTGTGGGTTTCTAAGGTATACCCTACTTTTCATCAACTTCATCCTTCAAATCTGCATCATGGGTAAAAACAGGTCAACTACGAGAGTTGGTGAGTAATCTAGTTTTATTAAAGAAAATTGTGAGTTTGAAATATTTATAATTTGAAACTTGTTTTCTTTGGAAATCGACAAGCAAGTATTATTGAGATAATGGTTTATAAATCAAAAATTGATTAACAAATGATAACAACAGCAATAAGTCCTCACCCTATATATACATATATATGTATATATATAGGATGGAGCATCTAATCATCATACACACTCAACCACGTGCAATCAATCACCTTAGCGTCCCAAGGCGGGGTGGTCAACCCAATAGCGCTATTATTGTCCATAACGTACCTCAAGAATACGGGCATAGTCATGGAGATTAGACTAAAAATGGTAATGCACTACAAGTACATGTAGCGTAAACAAACAATAATTATACAAATAATGATTCATGTATAAATGTCCCAACAATGTCTCAATTGTGTTAAAATAATAAAATGAAGTTGGAACATATTAAAACCACATGATACACCCCAAAAGTATTGAAAATTATAAAATATGGGGTAGATAACTCACTTTAGTCCAATAAGGAATGCGCGTGTTGTACGATAGACGGCTCGAGTCAAAATGTCGTAGAACCTAATATAATTAATAGTTTTGGCTTAGGATTCGATAAACGGGAATATAGTATTAATAAAAATAATTAGACACCTATTTTTATATTAGATGAATTAACAATAATTCATTTTGATTTGAATATTAAGGTATTCATTTGTTAAATGAATTTTAAATTGAATTAATTACTTTGCATAATTAATTTATATTTTCAATTTAGTCAAGATTTTAATAATTTCTTATTAAAATAATAACTTGTCCAATTATAAGTATTTAGAGATTTTAACAATTATTTATATGAAATAATCATTAAAAATGCATTTTTACATGCTTAAGTAATTAGGAAATTAGTTTTAAAGAGTAAACAGTATTGAAAATTCTGAAATTATTAGGAAATCATTATTTTACATAATAGTAAGTACTATAAAATTTTCATGTTTTTCTGAACTGGTTTAGTATTTATTTATTATTTTATTGATTTAACAACATCAAAATTCAGTAAAAATAATAAATGATCCCTAAACATTCTGGAAATTTAAGCATAGTTTGCTAACATTATATTGAGCCTACTGTAAATGTTTTGGATATTTGTGACTATGGGAAGTATTTCTTATGTTTTTCATGATTAACTAATCAATAAAATCATAAATAATAGGAAAATATTAAGAGAAATTCATTAGACTTTTTATTTATGATTAACATGTTATATATGATATTCTGATAAAGTTTTATAATTTTTGGACATGTGTAGCAATTTATTATAAATTTAAACCATTAAATAATCATTAAATCAAAACAAATCAGCAAACATTCTTACAAAAATCTGTAAATTTTTTCATGGAGTCTTTAAAATGTTAATAAGGTGTGACAAATATAAAATCTAGTTTTTAACATACATAACTATATTTTGTAATTTATTTATCTACAACAAAATAAAATACAAAATAAGCATCAAACAGTAATATAAATGCATGAAACTTTATAAATCAACTTTACTCAATATATGGGTTGTTCCAAAATTTTCCCAGAATTTATTGACTGCAAAAAGTATTTTATGTGAATTATTGCCCTATTTTATTGCAATAATTATAGTAATTCAATAAAAATAAGTTATTTTCTAAAAATTTCCAGAACTTCTTATTTTATTGATGGGATCCTGGGAAAAATCAGGTTTATGCATAAAATGAGTTTTAGATAGTTTGGAGTATTTAATTTGTTTCATTCATGAATTTGAGACTTTTAATAACATACATTGATGAATGCTTCAAGAGGGATGAAGATTTGAGTATATTGGAGTGTTCTTGGCTGAAATATGAAGATTTCTAGAAGGAATTTCGAGATTGAGAGTGAGAGAAAGAATAGATATGGTTTGAGTGGTGATGAGAATAATGTGTTGGGAGAAAAATGAAAGGAAATATGATGAAGGTGTGAGTGGGAGACAATAGGAATAACCTTTTGCTTTTGGTGGTCTTCATAATTTTCCACTAACACAAGCATCTTTTATATAATATATTAATAAATATAAGAGTTTTATAAAATTTAATGTAGAGTTTATAAAAATAGAGTTTTATAAAAGATAGGTTCTTATTTGATTATAACAATCTACTTTGATTTGAAGTTTAATTATATCATTCAAGTTTGATTCTTTTAATTTAATTAGAGCATCATACTTTGATTTAATTTTAATATGGTATCATAATTTAATTTGATTTTAATTATAATATTATACTATGCTATATTGCTATTAACGTCAATTTATATCGTAGTGTATGGGTTTTGATCCTATTAGCGTCAAGTAATCTGAGTAGGGTTTATTAAATTTCCAATTGGGTTGGGTTGACCCGAATCCATTTTAGGCGGATGTCACAGTAGTGTTATGAGTTGAATGTGTTCTTAGAGGTTTATGAGAGTTTTGAAGTGAAAGAAGTTTCAATATGATTTTTAGATCTAATATATGAGTTTTTATGTTATAATTTTCAAAATACTATCGTGCCATTCTTTGTTTTTAACCATTGATCAAAACTTATAATTTTTAAAGGCTAATATTAGTTCATTTTGGTTACTAATATTTCAATGGTTCTCATTTGAACACACACACACACACATGTGTGTGTGTATATATATATATATATATATATATATATATATATATATATATATATATATATATATATATATATATATATATATATATATATATTATCATTGTATTTATAAGTTTGTAGTATTATAATGTCATAATTACTTAATTAGTACGGTACTCCCAACTGAATAAGTTAACTATCAAACATATTGACTGCCAGTTTTTTTTATTAATTACATATTTGTTGGTTTTCTTTGATACATATTTAACAACGTTAGTCCACAATCCCCTTTTAATAAATTGGCATGTAATCCTCATTTGACATTTCAAACGATTCTAGTTTTCCTACTACATTGAATTTGAAAATGTCATGATTACTTAATTAGTACGGTACTGCCAACCGAATTAGTTGACTATCAAAAATATTGACTGTCAGTTTTTTTATATGATTAATTGCACGTGTGTTGGTTTTCTATGATACATATTTAACAACGTTAATCCACAATCCCTTTTAATAAATTGACATGTAGTCCTCATTTGACATTTCAAACGACTATAATTTTTCTACTGCATTGAATTTGAAAATTTCAATAAAATATTTATTTAAAACTTAAAAATGTTTTTTATTGAAGAGTTCAATTCTATTTGAACTTCATATAAACTCCAACGCAACATTTTATGGTGATGGAGTCTAATCCATGAATGTCAACCATATATCGACTCATTCAACTTGTATTAAACAATGCATTATTAATACTTGAGTAAATTACAGTTTTGGTCTTTTTGGTTTATCTCTTATTTCACTTTTAGTCCAACTTTTAAAATTTCACGCTGATGATCCCTATAGTGGCCAAAATCTTGCACTTTTGGTCACTTGACCAGGTAAAAAGACTAAACTATCATTTTTATTTTTTTTCATTTTTTTAATTGTATTATTTATTGGTAAATTAAAAAAAGAAAAATTACACCCCATCCCCACTCCAACCCCACCCCCACCCCTACCCCTCCCTTTCTCTTTCTGATTCGATTCTTCATTTTTCTTTTAATGTCATCATTACCGGAAAGTCAAGACTCATATAAGTACAATTGAAATAAATAATATATTAAAAGAAAATTGATGATTGATGCAGTGAATCTGTAGACCAAGAATTACTGTTATTTTCTTTCATAAACCGGCGGAAAGTTGTAGAGCGAAGAACTCCAGATGATTTAGTTGTGAAAGGGGATTTTTTTTGAAGTTTCGTTAGGAGAAATGATAGAGAAGTGAAGATCTGAAGACAATCCTGAAGATGAAGAAAAAATGTGACCAACAGTTCCGTTAGTCGAAGACTGTTGAAAATCCAATAATCTAGGTTGCTTCTCTTCTAAAATGGAATGATGAACTTTTGTATTTTTATTTTTATTTTGTTTTACCCAAAAGGTAACTCAAAACAGGTATTACAATATGCATATGAACTTGTGTATATGAATATGCACAATTTAGAAGAAAAAAATCTTTTAATTGCTTGTATATGTATATATTCATGGTGTTTTTTCAAAAAATTTACAAACATTTTTATATGCATATGTTCATATGCATATGTGTATGAAAATATGCATATGTGCATATGCATAAAAAGTTGATTTTTTTAATCTCTTATTCGTTATATATATATATATATATATATATATATATATATATATATATATATATATATATATATATATATATATATATATATAAACAAAATTATGTATGTTTTTTTTTTCAAAAATATTGTGTAACAATTCTTTTTCAGGTACTTCACTTAATTTTGTTCACTATTTAACTCAACAATATTATTAACAATATATCTTTGGAACCGAACTGAATCAAACGAGAACCAAAACTGAAAAATAGGATTTTGGAGAATCAATAACCGACCATTATCCATAACCGGTTCTAATTCCGCTTTCAACAATTTTTTTGCTTGGTTAAGATGAGCTTGGTTTCGAAACCGAAATCGAAATGACCGATATCGAAAAATAAACTTTTAAAAAAGGAAGAACCAAACCGTTATATATAATCGGCTCCCAATTAATTCTGATTTGATTAGATTTCAACGGTTTTTTCGTCCCCCACAAACGGGTCTGATAGTTGAAAAATATTGTTAAGCTAACAATATCTTACGTTTCTTAGCTTAGAGACTATTTGAGAGCATCTGAATCATTCAGAGCCTCTAAATGAACTGTCTATTAATGAAAACACGTCGTTTGGTTAGACATCTGAATTGACTGTGCTGAATGATAAAAATTGACCATTTACCATTCTAAACTTTTTTTACTCAATAAAATGTTTTTGTTTTATAAAATATTTGAACAAAGTTGTTTAATAATTGTAAATAAAATGTATACCATCATAATATAATGAGTAAATTATAGTTTTGGTCGCTGTGGTTTGACTGAAATCACACTTTTGGTCCAAGTATTGGGATTTGCACATCCTTGTTTCTATGATTTAAAAGAGAAACAACCATGATTGAGGTCATTGGTCCATATAAAAAGATATTTTTTATTTTTTCTATTTCTTTTTTCGTTTTTCTTTTTACCCTTTTATTTTTTTAATAAATAAAAAATTTAAAAAAACCCCACCCGATACCCCCTTCTCTCTCTCCTCACTGATACCTAGGGAACTCCAGCTATTTCTACTTCCTTTTCCCACATCTGCTTTCTTCTTCGTTGATGTCTTTATCCAACTCTAAACCACCATAACAAAACTACTTCCATCTGATGGAGATGGACATAAATCAAACAAACATGACGTTCTGTAGAGAAGCTTCAACGAGGATAAGCGACCTCCTACAACCTAATCTACCGGCCTCCCATCATCGAGACTTTCCACTTTCCATCTTTATCTTTATTGCCACACTCAACTCTCTCTCGATCAATCCATCAGGGGCTCGGTATTTCAATATCGTGTTGCATTATTTAGATTACCACTTTGTATTAGTTTTCAGATAAACAAAACTACTGACGGGATTGCGGTTATTAAGAAATCATCTGCAAGGTATAAGAAGCTTATCAACGTTCCTTAGATACAAGTACATTAGGTCCGTATCTAATTGCTAATCATGTTTGTAATTACAAAAAATTGCTATCAGATTAATTAGGTTATAATGTTGAGTAATTTGGGCTTTCTCTTATTATGTGGAGTAGCTGAGGAAGATCCGATTCCCCAATGATCTAACCCAGTTGCTACTTGTCTCGACTGGATTCTCGTCGGTGGGAGTGGCGGTGCTGGTAGTTTCCACTTGGATCTCTTTTGTTGGACTGGTGTTGCCTATAGTCTCAACTGGGTTCTCTCCGGTGGTGGTCCTAGTCTCGCTTGGGTTGTCTTCGGTTGGAATGGTGGTGTCAACCGGAATGTCTTCGGCGGGACTGTCTACGTGACAGCTTGATAATTTGAAGGGAAGTGATGGCGATCGGTGGTGATGGCATTTAGGTGTTGACTGCAGGAGGTTTGAGTTTTGCCATATTTTCTCCATCAATGGCTTCATTCCTGTGTATGATAGAGAGAGATAGAGAGACACGGGGTGGGGTGGGTTGGGAGGTTTTTTTTTTTTTTTTTAGTTTTTTAATTATAAAAAGAATAAAAAGAAAAAGATAAAAGAAATAAGAAAGGGCAAGAAATACATTTCACATTGACATGTGACATGTCATGAAAGATTTCGAAATCCTAAGGACCACCGACATGCGTTTTGGAAACAACAGGGCAAGGACGTTCAAATCCCAATACTTGGACTAAAAGTGTGATTTCAGCCAAACCACAAGGACCAAAACTGTACTTTACTCTAACATAATCCAAATCAAACATAAGTAATTTCGGCTCCATAAAAACATACAAAACTCAAGTTTCTATCAAAAGTCAACAATTTCCAATTATAATTCTCCAAAACCTCAAACACAAACACAACTTAAATCTTTACACTTTTACATAGAAGCATGAATACAATTTAACAATTTTTACACTTTTTCATACAGTCTCTATCGATCTGCACTATTCTTATAATCGAGACGAAAGTCAAACATACAAATTTAAGTTTCTAAAAATCAACAGACTTCCCAGTTCCCACAACAATCTTACACTAGTGATCAAAATTATAGAACTCTGCAACTGTTATAGTCAAAATGAAAGCCAGACTTACAACAAGTGTCAAAGTTTCTATGAAAAGTCAACAAGGTTCCCCAAATTAACATTTGAGATAAACCCAACACAAAACATAATAAAGCATAATATTTAAATGAATAAAACCTGTATATGAAGAGCATCCATATCTACCTTAATAGCAACATAAGACGGCTAATCGGAAAACAAACAACGCTAGTGACCGTCGGAGGCGAGGAGTAGACATCGGCGGTGCTGATGAACAGTCGGAGATGGTGAAGACAGTGCTGGTGCATACAGTGATGGTAGCAGTCGATAGAACTGTTGTAGACGGTGGCCATCGGAGCAAGGAGTAAACGCTGGCAGTCAAAGGCGAGGAGAAGTCGCCGACAAGCGGAGGCCACGTTATTGTCGGAGCTGAGGCAAATTACCTTGGTCGTCGATTCAAGCTTGGGAAGGGGGGAAGAGAAAGGCGGCTGAAGAAAAAAAAGGAGGATGGTTTTAGGTTAAAGGGTAAAAGTGGCATATATTTTTAACAAAAAGCCATTTGGATACATCTTTTTGCTGAATTGTTAAGAGGTCATTAAGAGTAAGGGTGTCCAAAAATATCCGAACCCGAACATCTGATCGTAAAATCTAGAAACTCGAATTCAAAATTCGGATATCCTTTTTTTTTTCATATTCGGATTTGGATACGAATTTCAAAAAAAATCGGATACCTGACTACCCGGAAGTATCATATATGCATATGCATTTTTTATTAAAAACATATGATAATTTATTTATTACAATAAAGTTTAAAGGTGAAGGGCTAAACGTACTAAAATCGACATGGTTTTCATATTTACACAATTACACTTCAACCCTAAAATCAAAATCGCATCACTTGAATATCTGAAATCGACTTCACGCCTTCACCTTCGAAAACTTTCGACCTTGCGTCCCTGGCAGCTGCCGCCCTGCATGCTGCGCTTCGTCTTCATCAAGCATCAAAAGTCCAGCCTTCGATAATCGTCTGCTCCTCATTGTGTGTTGCATTGCTCGGCTGCTCCTCACTGAATCGACTTCGGCAGCTCGGCTTCCTAAGGTCTGAATTTCATTATTTGTTGTTTGTTTTTGCCATTGTCTAATGGATGAATTGAACACTTGAGCAGAGTAGAAACCTACTTTCTGTTTTCTTATAATTTATGGATGAATTGTTGCTTGTTTTTTATAATTTATGAAGTTGGTTCTTGACAAGTTGATATAATCATCGATAATAGGTTCTAACTTTTTATGGAGTTATGAAAGTTCTAATTTCATCAGTTTTTGCAATATTGGATTTCTTTTTGTGTTGGTTTTGGTCTTTAACAATAGCGGATATCAAAACATCCTCTTACACCTATCTTAATTAAAGAGGCTCTGGACTCAGATGTCGTTTTTTACACAACAGACCCTTCAAATGATCAAAACCTCTAAATCATCTAGATTAAAAGATTATCAACCACACTCTTACACCTATCTTAAATAAATAAATAACATAAATTCAGAAATGGTTCAAAAAGTGCAAAATATCTCATATCCAAACAACCACTCCATTTTCGGAAACCTCCAAAGAATCAAACCATCATATCCGTTAAAACATATTCTTTTTTTGAACTTTTTTGTCCAAACAGGTCATCTACCTTACGTGTACCCCAACATAGCCCTGCACGTGTCCCACATGACCAGATATTTTTCGTCCACGCGGCAATCAGAACCTCCGAGACCGCCACGTTACCCTTTAAAGATATTTCGAGCAACCAACTTTTAACATCCTTCTGGACGCGTGTCTGGCAGTCACTTGGTAATCTACTTTCTTTCGTTTTAAGCACCATTCTATACCTCCACGTGTCCATTTTCGACAAACTGAAACCGCCCACGATCATGATTCCAGGAACACAATCCAATAGAAAAAAATCATCCAATAATCACCTGACACATTTGGAGTAGCATTCTAGCTATGGTGCTAATATATAAATCGAGTAATACCCCTTTTTTCGCCGGAGATTGGAAGAAAATGAGTGCGAACCAGAGAGTGAGGCTGAACACGTCCTTCAGCGGCGGGTCCGGTTCACACGAATCGGATATTTTCAACGAGCGAGTGCTTCTGTTAGTTATGGAATCGATGAAATGGGACGTTCAAGTGCTTTGCCGTACGGCGTCGCTGTGCCGGAGACTCCGCGCCATGGCGAAGCGCTTGTTATGGCGGGAGCTCTGTTTGTTCCGTGCGCCGAGGATAACAGAGACATTGTCGAACGGTGTTCACAGCAGCCGGATGAACGGCGGTTGGCCAGCGTTAGCTAAGTTACTGTTTTTCTGCGGCGGATGCGAGTCTAGTCGGAATTTCGTATTGAGTCGGCCAAAACCGGGGCACTTTGTGACGGAGGCAAGGTTCTCCAAGACGTCCGGTAAGAGCTTCTTGACGAAACGGTGTCGTGGCGACTTGTTGTTTGTGAGCGACCCCTGTGAACATCGGCTTGGCGATCGGGAGGATGATTTAGGCGTTTTTCGAGGGGTATTTCGGGGATTTCGGGAGTCCAGGACACGCGCTTGTTTGATAGCAAGACAGGCTGCTTTAGAGGAGAGGGAGAGGTGTCCTTATTGTGGGGCCCGTGTCTGGAGTATGACCACAGCCGGCTTGGTTCCTAGGAATGCGGCTAAGCGGCTCGGCTCACACGATGGCGCGCTGGAGTATTTTGTCTGTGTGAACGGGCACCTGCATGGCACGTGCTGGTTAGCACCGTTGTCATCGGATGAAGGAGCGAACGGTGAGGATGAAGAGTATGCAATGGACGGTAGTGATGGCAGTGGCGGGACCGGAAATAGTTCCGGCGGGGTCACGGATGGATATTATGATGATCCGACGGTCACAAATAGGTTCCGAGACGATGCTTTCAGTGGATGTAGCACTTGATAGCATCTAACGACTTGGTCAGCGTGGGCCATAGCTACAGTATAGGCTCTGATTTTCTGGTCGATCTTTTTTTTTGCACATATTCCTTTTTCGAGAGTTGAAATTTTCTATTCCAAATTCAAAGCAATAACCTTTTATTCCATGGATGTGAAAGTTACTTCAGTGTTGTTGCTACTGGAGAAGGAAAATCAACAAAAAATGATCGGCGAGGTCAATTATTGTTGCTCGTGTTGCATTATTTGGTTGTACGATGCACCACAATTTTGGTAGAAGTCTGTGGTACTCTTGAAGTCGAGGTTTAGGTTGTGTTACTATGAGGTTGAGACCAGGGACTGTAATACATCCAGAGATTTTTCTAGTTGTATCATTCGACTTTTCCCAATTGTTGGCTCTTATTCTTCGTTCCATATGGTTCAACTTTTCATCTGTGTCAGTGAAGTACTTGTCGTGTTCTAAAATTTATGAATTTTGATATATTAAATCCTATCCTAATAAATAAGTAACTTTTGTACACTTGTCATCACCACATTGAATTTGACACATGTCATTTTCTGGTAATTTTGATTTTCTTTAAATAATAAAAAAACTTGATAATAAAATTAAAAAATAAATTTTGTTAGAGTAGTTATGTTTTTGATTTCCATAAATCTCGGTATTCGCTATTAAAATTTGGAATCCGTTTCCTTGGTCTTCGCCTACTCTTCCTTTTTCTCTTCTCTCTACCGCTACCCTCTTTCTGTTCAAATCTTTCTCCCTGAAATACTATCTTCTCCATCTCGGATATGACGATTTCTAATCCGCCCCTTCAAATTCTGATGGTTTTAAATCTACCATGTCTTCTGATGCATCTTTCTTCCGCCAATGAGAGTGTTGTGAAGTATAGCTCACCATCAAACATCTTTCCATCTCCTTTTATATAACCCTAAAAACCACCACCGAACTCACAATTCTGAACCATGAAACCGCACTGTCTCTTCCATCCAACAAAACCGGCATCGAGAGTGCTCTGAATTCAGGTTCGAAACCCCACTGTCGCTTTCATATAAGGTATTGATTAGGTCCTTTTTTATTCTTTTCTCACTTTACGGTTTGTAATTTGTGTAAACAAACCCCAAATAGATATGTTGAACAAAACCTCCTCGATTTTCTGAATTAACAAAAAGATGTTTGTGAAATCACGAGAAATCAGGGAATCGAAGAGCTTAATTTGTGATATCCTAATTTTACGCAATCAATTTTCCCCTCTTTCCTCTTTCTTTATCAGTGATATTGTGATTTGTGATTCAAAGTTTCTAAACAGTCGACTTATTGTTTTATACCTAAAAATCATCTTCTCACCTCTATCAATGTCAATCGACCAAGAGATGCAATCAGATGTGGAGTAGATAAGAAATCAGCAATTAGAATACTAATTGTTATCTGAACCAAAAGTCAACACCACCCATTTTCGAACCAGGTTTGTACCCACCATCTCCTTCATCCCCTACTACGCCTTCACCGTCATCTCTCATCTCACTGTCTCTATCTCTTCTAAAGTTCATGGTCCGTCCCTAACGTTTCTCAAATTCTTAAATTACAAACAATCAATTTGGGTTTTTGGTGTTCATAATTACGTGACCTATCCTACTCTTATGATATTTAATTTCACGATGGTTTCTCAAATGGAAATAACAATCTTGACCATTGTCAAGAAAATGAAAACCCCAGAGCAAGTGTTTACGAAATATGATTTTTTTTTCAATTTCTAGGCCTCATTCACTCTCGCTAATAGTTTGTGGTGTTTTTTCATTTTTCCGTTAGGTTTCATAATTTTCTAAATCCTCCTTCTCTATCTAACATGTATTAACTAGGGATTTTGATTTTGATTTTCATGTTAAATTGTGGATTTTGACTATTTTTGCAGAGGAAATCGATTTCATGGCTCTTATAATTTGATTTTAATGTTAAAATATGGTATTTGATTATTTTTGTAGAGGAAATTGATTTCATGCCTCTCCAATTTAATTTTGCGCAAAATCAGGGCTTATTTTGTGGTATTACAGTAACATCTAAAGTTGTGGTGATCATTGATTGCTATGTTCACCCCATTCAGTTGGTTGTGTGGCTTCCTGTATTGATCATAAAGATGGAAATCCATTCATGTGTTGTGAGGGGAGATTCTAGATTGGGAAATTTAAGTGTCACTCATGAGTTTTTCCTGATAACCCTTGACGACTTTTGGTGTTTTACTTTCATATGAAGTTTTCTTGATTAGAATATTTATGGTGGATTCTGATTCAGGTAATGGGATCCAAGTCTAACATGGGGTCAGTTTCTAAACTTCATTTGAGATCGAGTGACACCAAAACAAAAGTTTCTTAACAAATATCAAAATTTAAATGGCAAACCAAATATATTATTATATTAACTGGTATGACATTTATGTTCTTTATTTTCTGTGGATGATAGGTGGTGGTGATGAAGATCAGATGAAGATAATGAAGGAAGTGATGGTCTGGTTCCATAGCGATTTCGTCTGCTTTTGGAACTAAGATTCCTAGGGACAAAGAAAGTGACTTCAGACTTTTTAATTCTCAGAACCTCCTTTGAATGTGAGGATGAAGAAGACGAGTCTGACCTTGATTTAGCTTGGAAAATGCTCGATGTTGCAAGGGTAATTTCGAAAAAACAACCAGATAACACAATGGAGAAAGTTTACATTCTTTCTGCTTTAGAAGAGGTAGCTTTAGAGAGAGGTATACACATTTTACAATTTAGATATTGCTGACTTTATAGTTCATTTGCCTTTTAAAATTTTTAACTTTCCGATTTTACCCTTTGTATAGAGGAGGTTAAAACTTCACTAAGTGATTATCTGAAAGCTTTATCAAGTGAGTTTCTTGTATTGTAGGGCATTTAACGATATTTATGTTTTTCATTTTCCACAATGCCATCCGGGGTGTTTTAGTGTCCGAATTGTACAAAGCTTGGGATTTCAGCTTGGTCATTTGGGGACACAACCGTAGAGATGAAGGGGAATCCAGGGGAAGACCCGTCCAAAAGGCTAAGGTAAAATTCATCATCAAGTAAAATCTCTAACAATGTTTTGATTATCCTCTTGATGTTATGAAAATTGTATGTTCAGATTGACATCGTACCAGGAGTACAATGCTAAAATTTGTTGAACTTTTTTTTTTGTAATAATACCTTAATATGGTTTAAATGTAATAAGCTCAACAACAAAAGTTTTAGCTTCTGACTTTTTATGATTTTATCAAAAATTGACGTTTTGCAGATGGCAACCTTATCTACCCCTTTGGGTGTAAGTTGTTTACTAATTTATAGGTTTAAAGAAATATTGCCAACCCTTGAATATTGTAATGTCTTTTCAAACACAAAGGCATACTCTTTTTATCTAAGAAGGGCTTAAAGATCCAGTTCTGCTTTGATGATTTTGCCTTCTTATTGCTAGGTTACAAGACGTCGCTATCCTTAGTTGTTCAAAGTTCTTCAAAATTATGTCCCATTTATAAAAAAATGATCTGCAATAAAGATATGCGAACGATGTATGGAAAAGGGAAAACGAAAAAGAGCCCATATTCCTCTCTATCCCTCTTTTCGGTGGATTGCATATAAACGATTAAAAATAAAGGGAAATAATGACAAAATATGTTTCTCTCAGCAACTTCTAACCTGGAAAAGCTAGGAAGTACAACTCTCATTTTCTGTTTTTTATACATTTGTTGTACAACTACAGCCCCATCACATTGTGTTTTCTATT